>PITA01012852.1:18282-60055 GCA_004023965.1 Spilogale gracilis
ACATTAAAAAAAAAGAAGTTTATAGACCAATATCCTTCATTTACTTAAGTGCAAAAGTCCGTAACAAAATACTAGCAAGTAAAATAACAATATATAAAAATGATAATATCTGCTAACCAAACAGGGTTTATTCAAGGAATGAAAGGTTGGCTTACCATATTCAGAGACCAAAAAAGAAAAACCATATGATTATCTCAATCCGTGTATTTCACCATATTAGTGAAATTAATGATAAGTTCTGTTAATAGATGCAGAAAAAGCATTGAGAAAATTTGTACTCATTAAGGATAGAAACCCCTTGGCATCTCAGGATTAAAATGGAGTTTCATGCAATGTATAAAGGATATCTGTGAAAAATATACACCCGACATTACAGCTTAATAGTCAAAGACTGAATCTTCTTTCCCTAAAATTGGGAACAAGGTAAGGATTTGGCTCTAACCACTTCTACTCAACCCTAGAGTTCCAGGCCTATCAAAAACATACGAAAAGGCAATAAATAGCAACACAGTTTGAAAAGGAAGAAGTAAAATATTAGTGATAGCATAACTATATTTGTGTAAAGTCCTAAAGAATCTACAAAGAACTTAGTAGAACTAATATGTGAATTTAGCAAGCTAAAAGAATAGCAGGCCAATATACAAAAGTCCGCTGTAATTCAAATATTAGCAATAAACTGAAGAAAATGAAGTATTAATTAAGACATTTTATATATCTTTAGTAAAAATTAAAAATCAATCACTGACCAAATATTAAACTGCAAAATTACAAAACTTCCAGTTGGAACAGAAGAAAATATATTTGACCTTGGGTTTGGTGATGAATTTTTAGATACACCAGAAGCATGATCTATGAAAGAAAGATTTGGGAAGTTGTACTTCATAAAAATTAAAAACATCTGTCCTGAGAAGACAATCAAAATCAAGCCTCAGACAGGCAGAAAAATATTTGGAGAACACATATCTGATAAAAGACTTGTATAAAAAATATACAAATAATGCTTAAAGCTAAAAAATAAGAAAACAATCCACATTGTAAAAAGGTGCTCCAGATCTAAAAACAAGCCAAAACAAAAAAGCTTCCCACACACATCAAAGAAGATATTCAGATGGCAAGTAAGTATATGAAAAGGGCTCAATGGCATTTGACATAAGGGATCTTCAAGTCAAAACAACAGTGAGATACTGCTATATACCTGTCAGAAGTGCTAAAATCCAAAAACTTACAGTGCCTGTTGCTGGTGAGCATGTGGAGAACAGGAACTCTCATTCATGGCTGGTGGAAATGGACAATGGTGCAAACATTTTGGCAGTTTCTTACAAAGCAAAAAATAGTTTAGACATGGGATGCCTGGGTGGCTCAGTTGGTTGGGCCACTGCCTTCGGCTCAGGTCATGATCCTGGAGACCCGGGATCGAGTCCCACATCGGGCTTCCTGCTCGGCGGGAAGCCTGCTTCTCCCTCTCTCACTCCCCCTGCTTGTGTTCCCTCTCTGGCTGTGTTTCTCTCTGTCAAATAAATAAAATCTTTAAAAAAAAATAGTTTAGACATAATATTATTATATGATCCAGCAACTGCACTCTGAGGTTTTTACTCAATTGATTAGAAAAATCATGTTTACACAGAAACCCACACAAAAATCATTATCTCAGCTTTATTCATAATCCCTCAAAACCAGAAGCAACAAAGATACCCTTTGACAGGTGAGTAGATAAGCAAATTGTGGCACATCCATACCCTGGAATATTTTTCAGCAATAAAAAGAGAGTAGTTAAATTAGTTAAACCACAAAAAGACATGAATGAATCCTCAGCACATAGTGCTAAGTGGAAGATGCCTGTCTGAAAAGACTAGTGTGTAATGACAGTTACAAGTAGACTATGAAAAAGGTAAATGATAGCAATGTTAAAAAGATCAGTGAGAGGCCACAAGCTTGGGGGGAAGAGTAGAGTAACCCTCTAGGTGAATCACCAGAGATTTTGAGGGCCGTGAAGCCATTCTATATGAGACTGTAAGAGTGGATATGTGAATGTGATCGTTTTATGCATAATAGCTATCAACTGGAAACAACCTGAATGTCCAATGAAATGGATAAACAACGTATTACTGCTCAGCAGTAGGATGAAAGGAGTTCTGATAAAAGCTACCACCTGGCAAATCTCAGAAACATTACATTGAGCAAGAGAAACCAGTACTGCATACTTTATAATACAATTCATCAGAAATTCTAGAACATGAAAACTCATCTGGCAAGGGGTGCTGGTGGCTGTGGGATTGACTGCAAAAGGGGCAGGAGGAAGATGTTTTTGTGAATGAAGAATATTTATTCTTTATTTGGTGGTTACACGTCTTATACATTTACTACTATATCACACCTAAATTGATTTTACAATACAGTTTCCTTCTTTCTTTCTTTCTCTCTCTTTCTCTTTCTTTCCTTCCTTCCTTCCTTCCTTCCTTCCTTCCTTCCTTCCTTCCTTCCTTCCTTCCTTCCTTCCAGAGGCAACAGTAAGACGGACTAGATCATTTGGACACAAAGAAGGAGATTCTCAATTGGTAGTGATCCCTTGAGGGTGCAGGTCAAGGGCTGCTTTTTATTTTGATTTTTAAAATTTTTTAAAAGATTTTATTTATTTATTTGACAGAGAGAAACACAGCCAGAGAGGGAACACAAGCAGGGGAGTGAGAGAGGGAGAAGCAGGCTTCCTGCCCAGCTGGAAGCCCGATGTGGGACTCGATCCCAGGACCCTGGGATCATGACCTGAGCGGAAGGCAGATGCTCAATGACTGAGCCACCCAGGTGCCCCAAATGTGCAGGGTTTTGTGTGGACATATACCTCTTTTTCATCCCTGGTTCTTCAGGTTTGTGCTAAACACTTTTTTTTCTTAGATGGTTCGCTTCTTTCCTATCTGAGACAGACTCTTCATCTTGTTTATATGAGCCTGAACACTTGTCGGCTCTCAGTCTAGGCCCAGGCCTTTTTCCACCGAAAGGTAGAACTGTGTGCTACAATCGAGAATGTAACAGGAAATAACCTATGTGTAAGGCAACCCAAATACTTGAAGTTCTTTTCAATTGATGTGTTACGTGTCTATTTTGTAATTTCTTTTTCTATCCTTAGCTGAGCTCTTCATTAAGTAAAACGTCTAGCATAAACATATCTGAATTTTACTGAATATTCCATTTGACGACAGAATGAGGATTATGTTTCTCTGAAAACATTATGCTCAATTCTTGCGTTTCATTGCTTTTTAAGCTATTCTAGAGGCCCCCAGATACACACACGGTACCAAAACATGCTGCTGTGTCTGGGAGCACATCCTTCGCTTTAGTTCTAGACAGCTGTAATGGACAGCTGGGCTTGTTGGCTGAGCTGAAACCACCCCAGCTTCCTGTTTGTGGGATTCCCTCCGTCTGCTTGACAGACAGGCCCTCCTTCCCATTCTGGAAGTAGAAGGGGCCACAGCCCCTAGCAGCCTGGGTACACGAGCGTTAGCGAATGATCACTTCCTTCAGAAATCTGAATCCTGAGCCAGTGACTGCAAAGATCAAGACGAAATGAGATTTAATTCACAGCGGTGGGGAGATTATCTCCAAATAGCAGTGCCCTACAAACAAAGCTGGTCATGTCCTTCCTCGGCTACTCCTGCTAATGTTTTCCAGCTTTCTTGCTGTCTGGCTGTTTAGCTTTTCAAGCCTTGGTATGACAGCTTCCTGTCAATTCGTGAGCACTTTACATGTCTCCAATAAGTTCCTTTTTAACCTAAGATTTTTAGAGTAGCTGTTAACTTTCAGTGGAATTATTTTAATTGATAAATCAGAAAAATCAATCCAGCCATTCATTAATTCTCCCAATATTCATTAAGCACCTACCAGGTACCATATGTAGTGTGGCCCTTAATAGGATGGCCAGTAAAATAGACACTATCCCTACTGTCTTGGATCCCATAGTCTATTGGAGGATATAAACGAGGAAAGAGATGATTACAATACAAGCTTGGTGGAGAAGGACGGTATTCTTCAGGAACGCAAAGGAGGGACATTTAACCCAATCTGAGTGGTGGGAGTGGCAGGGGGTGTCAGAGAAAGCTTCAAGGGATATATAAACTGAAATTTGGATATGTAAAAATCAGACACAGTTGAGAGGTAGGAGGTGGGGTGAGTATTCCAAATAGAGAGGAGAGCCCATGAGAAGGCCCGGACTTGAGAGAGGTACAGGACTCTCAAAGAGCTGAAAAGAAGTTGTATGCGACTGAAATGGAGAGTTTGCACAGAGATAAAAACATAAATATGGAGCAATCAGAGCTTGCAAAATAATATGAATCCCATGAAAGTGTTAGCACCATCTCATACAAGCAGTTTGTTTTAAGCAGAAATCTTATTATCCAGCAACCTGCTGCCTCGGTGCCTGGGAATATTGTGTAAGAAAAGGTTGCAAAATTGAGGGGCGGGAGCCAAAATCTCTGTTATTTCAAGACTTCAAAAACTTTTGGAAATTTTTTTAATTTTTAAAAAAGATTTTATTTATTTATGTGACAGAGAGAAACACAGCTAGAGAGGGAAGACGAGCAGGGGGAGTGGGAGAGGGAGAAGCAGGCTTCCTGCTCCTGGGGCTCGATCCTGGGACTCCGGGATCATGACCTGGAGTCCAGGGCAGGCGCCTAGTGATTAAGCCACCCAGGCGCCCCAGCATTTTTTTTTTAAAGAGCAATGATATTGTGCTTTATGTGTAGAAATGATATTAGTGAGTTAAAAATTAGAAGATTGGAGATTTTTTTCTACAATGGTAATAGATTTTTATGAGACATCAATACACTATATCGTCTATAACAGTAGCCTTCAGGTTTTTCTGTTTGTACTTCCTAAAATAATTTTGAAACCCTCTGTATACCTTTATACATTTTAATATTAAGATTTAAGATTCTTTTCATTATAAATTAAAATATTTGCAAAGGAGGCAACTTTCTGTATATTATAAATATTAACATTTCTTTTTTTTAAAGACTTATTTATTTGAGAAAGAAAGAGAGCTGGGAGAGAGGTGGAGGGAGAGGGAGAGGGAGAGGGAGATTCCCCGCTGAGCATGGAGTCTGACCTGCAGCTTGATCTCAGAGCCCTGAGATCATGACCTGAGCTGAACTAGAAGTCGGAGTCTCAACTGACTGGGCCACCCATGCGCCCCTATAAATATTAATATTTAAAAATAAGAATATTAGATCACTTTCTGTGTATCAAAAGACTGTCGAATGATAGCTATTTGATACCCACTAGCATTCTTCTGTTCGTTTTGCAGGATTTTCTCTTTAAGTAATTTCTACACCCAAGGTGGGGCCGGAATTTACAACCCAAAGATCAAGAGTTGCCTGCTTTACCAACTGAGCGAGCCAGCTGCTGCCCCCACTATCCTTCTTTTAGAAAATTACAGCAACTTTCAACAGGCAAAATTTTACAATGTTCCTTTCTCTTTGAATTTGTATTTGCATTCAACTCTCAAATGATTTTATCCTAATGTAATATACTAACATATATTTTTGTGTTAAGTTTTCTAATTGAGGGGCACCTGGATGGCTCAGTTGTTAAGCTTCTGCATTTGGCGCAGGTCATGATCCTGGAGCCCTAGGATTGAACCTCACATCAGACTCCCTGCTCGGCTGGAAGCCTGCTTCTCCCTCTCTCAGTTCCCCTGCTTGTGTTCCCTCTCTGGCTGTGTTTCTCTCTGTCAAATAAATAAATAAAATCTTTTAAAAAATAAAGTTTCCAATTGGTCACCTTATCTTAACATACTGCTATGAAATATGTATATAAGTAGAAATTTATGAATGTTAGAATTTTTCTCCTAGTGTAAGGCAAAATTTCAACTATCACTAATATACAATTGATCAAAACAGCAAAAATATTTTGTATCTGGATTAATCATTTTTAGACATTAGTTCATATGCCCTTATTAATTCTTGTGTCCATAGAAATATGTTACTGAGTACTATGAGACAGCTTGTCTTTATTTGAAAAGTCTTCCTCACACTAGTGTTTTGATTTGTGGCTTGGTTTGTCTTTGTTCTTACACTTTTGGGCAATGTGTCATTAAGATTATAGAATGAGTGTTGTCTTTGTTTTGTAAAGTGGAAGGAGGAGAACCCACAAGATGCCTTTGACCACAAGAAATTCTTTTTTTTTAAATTGATTTTTATTTGTTCCATAATCCAGCCATCCTATCCCTTTCCCCCAACCCCAGCAACCCTCAGTTTGTTTCCTGAAATTAAGAGTCTCTTATGGCTTGCTCCCTCCCAGGTCTCATCTTGTTTCATTTTATTCCTCCCTACCCTCCATGATCCCCACCCCTGCCCTGCCTCTCAAATTCCTCATATCAGAGAGATCATATGATAATTGTCTTTCTCTGATGGACGTATTTCACTCAGTGTAATACCCTCCAGTTCCATCCACACTATTTCAAATGCAGGCTTTCATTCTTTTTGATGGCTGCATAGTATTCCATTGTGCGCACACACACACACACACACACACACACACACACGTGTGTGTGTGTGTGTGTGTGTGTGTGTGTGTGTGCGTGCCCACGTGCACATGCCACATCTTCTTTATCCATTCATCTCTTGATGGACATCTAAGTTCTTTCCATAGTTTGGCTATGACCCCAAGAACATTCTTTTTTTTTTTTTA
Organism: Spilogale gracilis; assembly: GCA_004023965.1. Lineage (NCBI taxonomy): Eukaryota > Metazoa > Chordata > Mammalia > Carnivora > Mephitidae > Spilogale > Spilogale gracilis. The sequence goes on from PITA01012852.1 coordinate 24,961, forward strand.
AGATTTTATTTATTTATTTGACAGAGAGAAATGCAACGAGAGAGGGAACACAAGCAGGGGGAGTGAGAGAGAGAGAAGCAGGCCTCCCACAGATCCTGGGACTCTGGGGTCATGACCTGAGCGGCAGGCGGTCACTTAACGACTGAGCCACCCAGGCGCCCCAACCACAGGAACATTCTTAAGCAGATCAGTTTTAGAAGTATGGAACTGAGGATCTGACTACTAATTTCTCAAAACTTTCCCAGCACATATGCCCTCTGGAATGTCTTTGAGTACCACTAGTGACTTTGAAAACTGTGAGTCTAATTAATGTAAAAAGAGTACTGGATGGGAATCCAAAAAAACCTGGATTTCTTATACAAAGTAGCAGTAGACCTAAAACAAGACATTTCATTTGTGTAAATCTGTTTCTATCAATAAAGGGAGTGTGAGGGGCTTGAGTTCAACTTTAAAGATTCTTTCCAGCTCTGGTACTGAGGGCACCTATTGCATGGAGCACTGGGTATGGGGAATGGGCAATGAATCTTGGAACACTGAAAAAAAAAAGATTCTTTCCAGCTCTACATTCCCCTGATTTCCACTGGAAATTCTCAGCTCTGCCCAGGTCACTGGGAAGAAGGCCAGGCACCAACAGGAGAGAGGAAGAAGAGATGGGTGACATTTATGTGGTCACTGAGGACACAGTAAAGGGAAAGGAAAGGACTACATGGATATACATCAAAAAACACTATATTAAGAAGTGTTTTCATTTGTGTTTAGAATACATTTTGCAGTGGGGCCCCTGGGTAGCTCAGTCAGTTGAGTGTTGGACTCTCAATTTTGGCTTAGGTTGTGATCTCATGGGTCATGAGAGCAGGTCCCATGTCTGGCTTCCTAGTCAGTGGGAGTTCTTTAATTCTTGCTCTTCCTCTCCCTCTGTCCAGCACCCCACTTGTATGCATGCTCTCTCTAAAATAAATAAATCTTAAAAAAAAAGAATGTTTTCCATTAACATTCCAGTTCATATTATTGTTTATGTGGCTGCAGACAATTTAATCTCTTTGAGCTGTACTTCCCTTAAGTGTTAAATGGGAATACAGCGTGTGCCTTGGGGGTGCCTGACTGGCCGAGGTCATAGAGCGAGCAACTTTTGATCTTGGGGTTGTAAGTTCAAGCCCTACACTGGGTGTAGAGATTACTTAAAAACAAAATTTAAAAAATACTGTCCACTTTGTAATTTGGGTGACAAAAGACAGAAACTAAGACTTCTTTTGGCATAATGCTTTCAAAGTTCATCCATGTTGTAGCATGCATCAGAAATCCATTCCTTTTTATTGCTGACAAATACTATATTGTATGGCTATGTCATATGTTGTTTTTCTGTTCATCTATTGATGGACATTTGGGCTCTTTCTATTTTTTTGGCTATTATGAATTATGCTGCTATAAACATGTACAAGTTTTCCCATGGAGATACATTTTCACAACTCACAGGTATATACTTAGGGACAGAACTGCTGGATCACATTGAAATTCTATACTTTGAGCAACTGTCAAACTGTTTTCCAAAGCAGCTGTACCATTTGTACATTCTTACTTGCAATGGATGGGTTCCATTTTCTTCATTTCTCAACAAAAATTGTCTATTGATTGTAATGGCCATCCTGGTGTCTGATGTGCTATCACATTGTGGATTTTTCTGAATTTCCCTAATCGGGAATGATGCTGAGCACCTTTTCATGTCCCCAAATCATCACAGAAGTTGCTCCAGGACAGGTCTGAAACACGGTTTAATTGCTGGTATCTCTCTGACCTGTTGGTAAGGGGTCTCTGAACCATGTGAGAGATGAGCACATCTATTACTTCAGAGATTTACTGGTGAAATTCACCTTAAAATTTTTTTCACAAGGGGAGCTTGTGTGCCTCAGTCATTGGGCGACTGCCTTTGGCTCAGATCATGATCCCAGAGTCCAGGATAGAGCCCCCCATCGGGCTCCCTGCTCAGCGGGAAGCCTGCTTCTCCTGCTCTCACTCCCCCTGCTTGTGTTCCCTCTCTAGCTCTGTTTCTCTCTGTCAAATAAATAAATAAATAAAATCTTAAAATATTTTTTTAATCACAAATACTGTTATTCTAAAGTACATTACCTCTGTCTCTCTCAGGCTTAGGAACAAAGTGATGAGTGATGGGTAGATTAAAATCAAGAGCATCACTGAACATCACCTTCCTTCCAACCAATTCCCCAAAACTCTTTGTCCCCACACCCTTTGTGTTCTCAGTTCATTTCTTAGTGAATGAAGAACTTAATCCCCAAAGCCCTGGTATAAACCCCAGGTTTCTTTTCCTGTAGCTCTCCCCTCTTCTTTCCCCATTCCTGGGAAGGGGCAGGCACCTCAGTTTGAAGGCCTGGGGAAGCCCAGAGTGGTGAAGGACACACAGGGAAAGGGTTTCCTCTCAGGGAAAGGGATCAAGGAATACAGCCTAGTGGATGAGACACTTAGACTGGGGTACCAAAATGAGACCCTGGTGCTACAGAAAAGGACACTGGTGCCCCTGAGATAGGAGACCTGCAGTGTCAAAGTCCTCTCTTCCCAAAGAGTCACTGATAAATTGTTTGCCCTTCTGGTCGGGGCCACAGAACACAGTTGGACCATGTCCTTCTCAAGCCTGAGTTGCTGGGCAAGGTGGCTGATCCCCTCCTGTGTGGGTTTCAGGCACTTATTTTGAGATGGAGTCTGAGGCTGTATTTAGAATGCAAAGTAAGGAGTGCTATCTTTAATTAATGCTATCCATCATGCAAGTGGATGAACATGGGGTCACACTGCAGTATTTAAAAATTTAGTTTGGCTGTAATAAACTGGAAAGAGCAGTGGCTTGAACATATTACCAGCTTTGTGTCTTCTTTGCCCAGGGTTGGTTTGACACATGCGCAATATCCTCAGGGGGGACAGGCCCCTCTGGCCTTCCTTCACCTAGTAATTCTCAGCACACTATTGTTCCTTTGTAGTCACAAGATGGCTGCTTAAACTCCAATATTGCATTTGAATTCCAGACGTAAAGAAAAGTAAGGGTGAAGGGCAAAAGGCACAGGGCAGTTAAATCTGCCTTCCATTTTCAGAAGCATTTACGGAAGCCTTATCCTACAACTTCCACTCACATTTCATTGGCCACAACTGCATGATATGTTTATGGCCTTTATCTGCAAGGAGAGCTGGGAGATGTAGTTTTCAGCTAGGCATATTTATACCTCTGGCAAAACCAGTGTTCTGTTACTTATGATCAGGGAGAATCCATATTAAGAAGGCCTCTAGTAGTTCAGTCCACCATTCCTGTTCTATAAATAGATACTCTTCGGCTTTATTGAACCAGGAAGAACTTTGTTCCCTGCCACCCGTTCCCCCACCCCCAAATCCCCATACACAGGGCAGCATGGCTCTTCTCCAAAGGACTGACAGCCAGTATGGGCTCTGAACTGTGTGAAAGATGAGCATAGGAGAGGCTTTTATTTCTTCATCTTTTACTTCTGAGTTTTACTAGTGAAATTGAAATTTTATCTTGAAATTTTATCATAAATGTTGTGTTACCTTTTTTTAAATTGAGGAATTTATTACTATAGCTGGGTTCAATATAAACCGCAGGACTGATATCACCGTGAAACATCTTGTTAATTTTTTTTTTTTTTAGCGAGGGAGGAGCCAAGGGAGAGAGAGAAAGAGAATCCTAAGCAGACTCCATGCTCAGGGAGGACCCCAGTCTCACAGTCCATGAGATCATGACCTGAGCCAAAATCAAGAGTCAGACACTTAACCAACTGAGCCACCAGGAGCTCCAGCAACATCTTGTAATTCTTAAAAGACAGATTTGGGTTAGGATCCCAGATCCTTATTTACTAGCAATATACATTTAATCTATCAATGCCTCAGTTTCCTCATTTGTAAACTGTGGATAATAATTTTTATACTATTGGGGCGCCTGGATGGCTCAGTCATTAAGCATCTGCCTTTGGCTCAGGTCATGATCCTGGGGTACTGGGATCGAGCCCCACATTGGACTCCATTCCAGGCAGGAAGCCTGCTTCTCCCTCTCTCATTTCTCCTGATTGTGTTCCCTCTCTGGCTGTGTTTCTCACTGGCAAATAAATAAAATCTTTTAAAAAATAATTTTTATAAGTAGGATCATAATTTATGTCCAAACTGGAAAGTTTCAATGTGATGGAAAGGGGATAATTTTAACAATTACGCTTGAACAAGTGGCATAAGCCCAGAACTATGGTCACCTTACTTCTAGGTACTGTTGAGACGGTTAAATGAGAAAATAAAGCGTTTCGTACAGAACCTGTGCATTTAGAGATAGAGCGATCGCGAAGTACACTCTAGCCACTACGTTTTTATTATTGAAAAGTTCCATTGTTTCAGCTTTTCTAACAATAATATGCTGATAATCTGCCTTATGATAAAGAATAGTGGGGTGGCAAAAGAAGAGCTTGATTTTTTTCAAGGTGGAGAAAAACCTAATTGGAAGCCAAACAACTAAACTCTCCAGAGGAGGAACAGTGTTGAAAGACATTGCAGAAACCATTAGAAGCACGAAGCAGGGAATCAGAATTTTAACAACTTTGTACACTATTTCTCAAAGGTTTTGATCTGAAGATCCCTTTATACTCTTAAATTTTCCTGATGACAAAGAGTTTCATTTATGTGAATTGTATCTATTGATATAAATAAAAGTGGAGAAAATTTAAAAATTATTCATTCACAATAGTAACGCCATCACGTATTAACACAGCGAACTCTTACATTATCTTTACAAACAAAAGCGAGAGGATTAATGTTTTTGCAAATCTCTTTATTGACTAGTTTAATAGAACTGAAACTGATTCTCACAACTGCCTTTTTTTTTTTTTAAGATTTTATTTATTTGGCAGAGAGAAACACAGCCAGAGAGGGAACACAAGCAGGGGGAGTGAGAGAGGGAGAAGCAGGCTTCCCGCCGAGCAGGGAGCCCGATGTGGGGCTCCATCCCAGGTCCCCGGGACCATGACCTGAGCCGAAGGCAGTCGCTTAACCAACTGAGCCACCCAGGCGTCCCTCACAACTGCCTTTTTATGCAATTTGTTGCAATATGTTGTTCTGGTGAAAATATATGAACTGAATAGGTCCTTGGAAAAGAGAGGGAATATTTTAATAGCCTTTCCAGGTATCTGTGGTTATCTTTGATACTACACTAAAACTCCACACTAGTTTTTTAAAGATTAGTTGTAAAGTGGAATCTGAAATCGTATTAATGAACTTCTTGTACTGTTCTATCAAAGCCTATTGCTCAGTCTTGCACTTTGAATGAATGTTTTACTCATCATTTTGTAAAATCATCCATTAGTTCCTTGAGTCATGCAGATATTCCAAATGTTTACACATTTGAGAAACCTAACAGCATCGAACATTCTAGAAAACATATGAATGCACAAGCACACATTCCATTAGCCATCAGAATGATGATGTCATGTTGTGTCTAGAAAACTCAACTGTACATTCACCAAATGACAGTGATAAAGACAAATCATGTCTTATTATTATGAAAATAGTTTTGACTGCATGAGTCACTGAATAGGTTTTAGTCTCATCCCACATTTTAAGAACAGCTGATATGGGGGTGCCTGGGTGGCTCAGTTGTTGGTCATCTGCCTTTGGCTCCGGGTCATGATCCCAGGGTCCAGGGGTTGAGCCCTGTGTCGGGCTCCCTGCTCTGTGAGAAGCCTGCTTCTCTCTCTCCCACTCCCCCTGCTTGTGTTCCCTCTCTCACTGTCTCTCTCTGTGTCAAATAAATAAAATCTTAAAAAAAAAAAAAAAAAGAACAGCTGATATGGTATGATACGACCATAGATAAGAAAGCAAACTTACCACCTGTTTTTTTTTTCTTTTAAAATCAGGAGGCAATAGGTTATAACACACAAACAGCAGGATACTAAAATAAAGTTCCAAGTGGCAATTTCAAGTCTTTTTATATGAAGACAAGTAGACAAGCTTAAGAAACACATGGTTTCTAATTCAAAGCTCTTTCTCATTATTTTTTTAGTTTGAATTCTATTAATAGTATTTCAATATATGCAGGCAGGTATCTTTGAGGAGCTCATAATGCTTCATTTCTTCCTCCTAATGCTTCATTTCTTCCTCCTTTCCATTCTTCCCAAGAAAGAATGTTTGCAGAAACACATAGGCAGCAAAACTCCACTAAAAATATTTTAGTGCATCTTTTCTGTTTGCAACGTGGCCTGGAAGCTGCCTATTTATTATGGGTCAAAGTTGTTTTTTCACAAGTTAGATGACATTCTCAGTAAAACGGTTATAGATTTGAGAAACTGCTACATAAACCTGTTATTCTGCTTTCCTCTTGTTACTCCAGGCTTTTTTTTACAATGATAGTAGTTAATCCTATTTTTTGGAAAATGCCCCTTGCTAACTGGTCTTTAGCAGGCTTTAGGACCTTCACTCAGCAGTACTACCAAGGAGAAGTTTGTTTTAGGCACCCTGCCCCTTACATTTCTTCAGTTTCTGAATGCCCTTACCACTTCCCGCCGGCTGCACGTAGGCCCCGCTGGGGGGCCCACCCAGGTCTACCCTTCTGGGCACTGCTTTGCCTCCTCCTTTATCCTTCAGCAAACGCACATCCTTTGTATTCATTCTTGCTCTGAAGTTTGATTCTCAGCTTAGAGGAGCCCAGTCTGAAATATTGTGCTAGTGGGTGTCCAGCCAATTAAAAATATTTACACGGGGGCATGATGATAGAAGCATACGGAGCATTTAGGAACTAAGAACCAACGGACGGTCTGAAAAAATAAACCTCCAGGGGATGCTGTATGTAGTCACTGAGTGGACACGGAGGCCCCTGGGCTCGCCCAGCTGCTGAAGCCCCTGCCCTCCCCATAGTCAGTGTGAGCCGCACGCTGGGCGTAGAGATTACTTAAAAACAAAAATATTTTTTAAAAAGTAACATATTTCAAGCATATTAAGTCAATAACCCATTTGAATTTCAATCCAATATGCTATGAGCCCAGTCTATCACTGAAAGGCAGGCTTGATAAGGCAAGAAAGGAGATGTCAAGTCATCCGGCGGCTGCCCCTGGCGGTCCCTCGGCTTAGATATTGGGGAGAAAGCGGTGCAGTGCTGAGAGGGCAGCGCGCACGTGAGCAAACATTCTGACTTCAAGCCGCTGGTAATTTCGGGATTCCCAGTAGTCCCTTTGACGTTTCATTTACTCCCTGAATCAACTTAAGGCTTTTTTTTTTTTTTTTTAAGTGAGTTTCAGTGTTACTAAAGGTCAAGGCTATGATTCCCAAACGTTTTTCAGGGTAAGACGGGGCCTCGGACTTGGGCGCAGGTAAGACAGGTTAACCAACGGCACCTCCGCCTCCTTCCGCGGGGCGCCCTCTTTCCTCCCCTGGGTTCAGCTGGGGGACAGGATGGGGTGACTACGCGGCCCGGAAGGCCCCTAACGGCATTACTAACGAATCCCCAAATCCTTGCTGTAGCCCTGACCTCTGAACAGGCGGGCGGCGCAACCGCGCCTTGGACCCAACAGGCACGGTCGGCGTGCCACCACCGCGACACACGCAGGCGACGGCATTAAGGACTGCACGGATCCTACCCTTTTACCCTTCTTCACACAGTCCCACCCTCACCGGAAGTGGAGCCGTTTCTACGTTACGCCACTTCCGGCCCGGACGCTCGTCTCCGGCGGGAGCGAGCACGCTGGTGCGCGGCAACTTTGTTCCCGCCTCCTTTGCCCCAACACCACTCACCTTCGGCTTTCTCGGAGCGTGACGTGCGTGCGCGCCCCCGGCCTTGCGTCAGGGCCGAGGGGAAAGGCCGAAAGAGCGAAGCGAGAAGGAGGGGTTGTGGAGGTTAGGGCCCAACCAGCAAGTCCCGTCGCCTTCCCTCCTCCTGACGAGGAACGGAGAGGGAAGGGGAGGAGCGAGCCGGGCCAGCCGCGCACGCCAGGAGCCTCCTCGTGGGGGGCGGGGAGCGGAGGACAGGGGAGCTCCGCCACCTCTTCGCGGCGCCGGCGAAGGAAGAAGAAAGTCAGGGCCCGTACGCACCGCCACAGGCGCAGCAGCTTGCCCCTCCCCGCCCCCATCTCCCCGGAAACAGCCCCCCGCCCAGCCCCGCACACTCGCTGCCCCAACCGTGAGCCGCAGCCCCGTCGCCCCCGCCTCGCCCCGCCCCGCCGCCCGTCCCTGCGGGCGGCCGAGTGCGCGAGGCCCTAGGCCGGGAGTTGTTGTCAGGCCCAGGCCGCTTCCGAGCGCCCGCCGGGTGTCGCCGCCACCACAGGAGGACGACGTCGACGCGAGGAGGCGGCGGCGGAGGCGTGTTGTTGTCTCGCCCACTCCCTTCCCCCGAACTCGCACCCGCGTCAGGCGCGATGGAGTGAGCGGCGGCGACGGTGGTACTTCCGCGTTGCGCTGCCCGAGCCGAGAGCGCGGCCGAGGCCGCCCCCCCACGCCGGGGGCACTTGGAGGACTCCGGACTCCCCCGCAGGCCAGCGCCCGGCGCGGCCGCTGCTTCTGCCGCCGAGGCTGGGACGACGAGCACTACCGCGAGCTCCGCCGCCCGGATTCCTGCCTCCCTCGGGCCCGGAGGCCGCCGCACAGCCGACTGGGACCTGGAACCCGGGGCCCCGAGTCCTGACCCGGATTATCGTGGCGCGTCCTCTGGCTGGCCCTGGTGCTCCGTGTCCCTCCGCCGCCGCCGCAGTTCCCGTTTCCGGCGGGGGACATGGCCAGGATCTGACCCGGGAGGAGGCCGCACCCGCGCCGCGCTCTGCGGCGGGCTCTAGGCGATGCCGAGCAGCTCGGACACGGCGCTGGGGGGAGGCGGGGGCCTGAGCTGGGCGGAGAAGAAGTTGGAGGAACGCCGCAAGCGGAGGCGATTCCTGTCCCCTCAGCAGCCGCCGCTGCTGTTGCCGCTCCTGCAGCCGCAGCTCCTGCAACCGCCGCCGCCCCCGCCGCCTCTGCTCTTCCTGGCTGCTCCCGGCACGGCCGCCGCCGCAGCCGCCGCCGCCGCGGCCTCCTCCTCTTGCTTCAGCCCGGGCCCCCCTCTGGAGGTCAAGCGGCTGGCGAGAGGCAAGAGGCGCGCAGGAGGGCGGCAGAAGCGGCGTCGCGGGCCCCGCGCCGGGCAGGAGGCGGAGAAGCGTCGGGTCTTCTCGCTGCCCCAGCCGCAGCAGGACGGCGGTGGCGGTGCTAGTAGCGGCGGGGGTGTGACCCCGCTGGTGGAGTACGAGGATGTGAGCTCCCAGTCCGAGCAGGGGCTGCTGCTGGGGGGTGCCAGCGCGGCAGCGGCGGCGACGGCTGCCGGGGGAACGGGGGGCAGCGGCGGCAGCCCGGCCTCCTCCTCGGGCACCCAGCGGCGCGGGGAGGGGTCGGAGCGCAGGCCGCGCCGGGACCGCCGCAGCAGCAGCGGCCGCAGCAAGGAGCGCCACCGCGAGCACCGGCGGCGGGACGGGCAGCGCGGCGGCGGCGAGGCCTCCAAGTCCCGCAGCCGCCACAGCCACAGCGGCGAAGAGCGGGCCGAGGCCGCCAAGAGCGGCAGCAGCAGCAGCAGCGGCGGCCGCCGGAAAAGCGCCTCGGCCACGTCCAGCAGCAGCAGCAGCCGCAAAGATCGAGACCCGAAGGCCCACCGCAGCCGGACTAAGTCGTCCAAGGAGCCGCCTTCGGCCTACAAGGAGCCGCCCAAAGCCTACCGGGAGGACAAGAGCGAGCCGAAGGCCTACCGGCGGCGGCAGCGCTCCCTGAGCCCGCTGGGCGGTCGGGACGACAGCCCGCTGTCCCACAGGGCCTCGCAGAGCCTGCGGAGCCGCAAGTCCCCCAGCCCGGCAGGAGGCGGCAGCAGCCCGTACTCCCGGCGCCTGCCGCGCTCCCCGAGCCCCTACAGCCGCCGCCGCTCCCCCAGCTACAGCCGCCACAGCTCGTACGAGCGCGGCGGCGACGTGTCCCCCAGCCCTTACAGCAGCAGCAGCTGGCGCCGCTCGCGGAGCCCCTACAGCCCGGTGATCAGGTGAGTCCGCCCCCGTGCGTCCGCCCCTCGCCGCGCGGCCGGGCCCCCCGGAGGCCGGCCAAGTGGGCGCTGGCCCCGTCGCAGCCGCCCGGTCCGCCTGCGGCACCTACGGCCCGGCTGCAGGCCTGCCTCCCAGCGGGGAGAGGCGTCTTGGCGCCCGGGACCCCTCTCTCAGTGGGCTGGAGGGACAGAGCAACAGGTCCGGCAGAGTCGGGCTCTCTCAGGCAGGGAAAATGTCGAAGAAAGCCCAAAGTTTTAAGCTGGTTGCATTTACATGTCCACGGGTTTCTCTCACGTGCTGTTTGCATTTCCAGCGATTTCTCTGGGTAAACCTGGAGGTGGTTTAATTTGTCATGATTTTGGTAGCTCTCTGAAAAGGTTTCGTCTTTGGAGACGTAGGAACGGACCCACGTGCGGTGAAGGAGACGCGGTCACTCGCTGATGGTCAGACTTAGGTGTGGATTGCAGATGTTGCAGGTGATGAGCACAGGGACGGAAGCAGCAGCTTCTCTGCAAAGTTTATTCTTTTAATATGTGAAAAAAGCTTATGTGGAAACTTAGAGTTCTAAATTCTCAAGGAAGATGCCCATTTTATGATATTTTTATGTGGAACGGTTTTTTAAGTGTTAAAAGAAAAAAAATGGCAAGATTGTGGTTTCACTGTTGGTTGGTGATGACACCCAGTTGCTAATAACGTATAATTAATTGCTGTAACCAAGTGAATGGTCTCGCGTGTCCTTACAGTATCACACTATTTACTATCATATTAAATTACTGTTTACATTTACTTTAAAGTTACCTATATTTTTTAATATTGTGATCTTTGTTTAGAAATCTTTAAAAGATATAAGGAATGTAGTGAAATTGGAGTAAATTTTCTGTGTAGTTTTATACCTTGTTTGTGTAATTCTGTTCTTCAGGAAAAGCATGAGCATTGATCTATGCATTAATTAAAATTTTTCGAGTATTTTGCAGGTTCTATTTCTTGAGCTGTCTGGAAATTGTTATAGTTGAGGGGTATTAAAAATGACTTTTTGTTGGTTGTGTTTTTCCTATTGGTCTTTGTTTTCAGTAATGCCAAGTGGATGCAAGTACCTCTGAGTAGAAGTTATGTTGAATCTCAGTACATATACTTGTAAAATTAGGGATGTCTTTGAAGTGTTAGCCTAGTAAGTATTTGTCAAGATGGGGTTCAAGTACAGATCTGGGTGTGAGTTTGTTCTTTAATGAAAGCAGCTGTACAAATCCCTTCATTCTTAAAATTTTCAAGCACACTTGAAATGCTAGTAGATGCTTTAAGGAAAGGTCTGTCAACACTGATAACTCATTTCAGCGAATATAGCTTTTATATCTTGTAAGACCTTGCATTTTAAAGTATTTTAGGTTTGCAGGAAGGTTTGCATTTCTGTTAGCCGTTTTTTACAATTGACATGGTTTTTGAAAAATGATTAGGTTAAGTTTCAGGACTTGAGATAGCAGTTTTGAGTGTATGATTTAATTTTTTTTTTTGAAAGACTTTATTTATTTATTTGACAGAAACACTGCTAGAGAGGGAACACAAGTAGAGGGAGTGAGAGAGGAAGAAGCAGGCTTCCCGCTGAGCAGGGAGCCCGATGTGGGACTCGATCCCGGGTCTCAGGGATCATGACCTGAGCCCAAGGCAGTCACTCAACCAACTGAGCCACCCAGGCGCGCGGAATGATGTAATTTTAAGAATAGCGTTTGTGTTTATCTGAATTTTTAGTTGCTGGATACTTCAGCAAGGTCCTACCCCTAATAGTCCTTATGTATTTCATATATATCATGTAGTAGTGGCATGTATGATTACTATTATTTGTATTTAGCAAATATTTACTCAGCACATCATATGCCAGTTACTTTTTCCAGGGACTGGAATAGATGAATGAAGGAAGCTGAGGTCCTTCCCCTCATGAAGATTGCGTTCTAGAGGACCATTCTTTGCTGAATCTTTCTGTGGTTTTTAATACTGCCCTCTGGTATCTCTAAAGGATTGGATTTGGATGAAGCTTTAGAGTATCTTGGCCAACATTCCGGACACCTGTCCGTTTGGTGTGTGCCTAAATACATGTAGACATGGAAAGACATTACTTTGAGACAGCCTGTTCCATTAGGTTTGGCCCAATGTCTTAGCAAGACCCTCCCTTGGAGACTCAGTTTCCTAAACTGTAGCAGAGAAATACTTGGGTCTTTTGGATTATTTCAAGAATTAAGTGAAAATTTATGTTTTGTAAAGTATAGAAATAATATAGATTGTTATGGAAATAATATAGTATGTTAATATAGATTGTTACGTGGTTCAATTATTATTAGTTTGAATTATTAGAACCCTTCATGTTGAAACTGAAATCTCCTTCCATATAACTTTCTACCCATTGCTTCAAGTTTAACCAGAGCAAACTCGATTGTATGCTACTACTTCTTTAAAATGTAAGACACTTGCCAAGTCTTCTGAGTCTTTTCTTCTTTGGGCCAAAACTTCATTTGTTATGTGGCATGGTTTTCAGATTTTTCACATTATATCTGGTTTGTCAACTGTCCTGCTTAAAATTGGGGGCCCAGAATTTACACCTGACATAGCTGATAGGAAAATTTAAGGTTTTTAACTACAGCAAGTGTGTTGTTACTGTTTAGGAACAATTAATTGAACTCACTTGTCCAGTTTAACGCAAAAAGTTTCACTTTTAGAATTTAATAATGTTTTAAGTGGCTCGTGTTGTTTAATGAATAGTCTGCTGGATTTCGAACTCTATGAAGGCAGCTATCCTGTCTTAACCCACGATTGTATTCCTAGTGTTCAGCATAGTATTTGACACAAGTGATTGCTTAATAATAATTGTTGAATGGGTAAATGAAGGGATGATGGAGTTTACTGAGCATATGAAATATTGTGGGCCTGGATTGCATAAGTATTTAATAGAAACCATGTGTTACGCTAGAAGAAAGAGCAGTATGATCTTTTACCAGCCCACATGGACCCGTGTATTAATGAATTGTCACTTTAGATATATAAGGAGGTGCATGCACATGGAAAATAGTTTTCAAACCATAGTATGAAAATTTTTTCTTGGTCTTAGTTCCTGTCATGTGAGAGTGTATGTAGTAGAGCTGTTTTTAAAGGGAGGGAATGGTACTGACATTTGGTTTTACCTAATCTACCAGGCATTGATAAATACTTAACAACATAGGTTCACCCCCTACATTTCTATTGGTAGATGGGGAAAATGAAGCTCAAAAAAGTTGAGTGATTTGTTCCAAGGTCGGCTTGGATTCAAACCTGGGCTTACTGAAGTAACATGCTCTTGATACTAGGTATTGATTTTGTCATGGCATTCTGGGGAGCTGACCCCCTGATGTAGAGATCTGTTTTGCTAAAATTCATCTCCTGTTTGGGTATTTATGTTCAGTTTCTTTTTACACGGCCATTCTTTGCAGCATTTTCAGAACTGTAAAAAACAAATTCTTCTAGACATTCTTTTGGCTCATTAACTTGCAGCTTTTATGAACATGAGTCTAAAAACATTTCCTTGAAGACTTTAATTATACTTAGTTATTGACAGGTTTGTTTTTGTTTTTTTTTTTGCAGTGGAATATCTTGATCTGAAGTCAGTCATGTCAGATCAGTTACAATCAGGACACTAAACTGTTATACATACTGTTAATTTGTTCTGTCTCTGAACTTATGGAGATTCTGTTCCACTGAGAAGCAGCAGAAGCATCCATTATGGAATAGTATAGCAACCCTGGGAATCTAAAGATGGGTGGACTGGTAGGTGTTAAGTAAGTGAAGTTACTAGTATTTCCTTGTGTGTGATATGGGTTACCTCTGTCATGGTTTATTTAATGTAATTGTCCTAAAAACTGTGTTCAGAAATATATAAAATGAAGACATTTCAGAATAAGAAAAAAGCTCATGTTACTTCATAAAATGCTGCTGATTTGATTTGTACTTAATAAACTAAATCATGAGTATCCCTAGATAAATGTAATGCTTAAAATGTTTTTTAAAAATGTCAGATATCTGGGATACTGGAATAAATGCAGAAACACTTGGAAGGAATGGAAATTTGGGTGAAGCCTTGGAAGTCTCCAAACCTATAATCACTTATTTCATTCTCAAGATGGCCTTGTTTTTTGCTCCAGCATTTACATCTACACAGTCTTTATCATTTATTTGTTTTAACACTAATATTTATCCCATTTCCGTTTTCAGCACCTCAGTTCAGGCCTTTGTTTTTAATCAGACTTCCTGCTACCATTCTTCGCTGTTCTTCCATTCCTTTCTTCCCTGTGCATTCTTTTTCAGGCCAATTATCTTAAGGTCTTGGTCATATTGTCTCACTTCCATTATATAGAATTAAGTCCAGACTTTTCAATGCATTGTCAGATACTGCCTTTTATGATATGGCCCATTCTATCAGAATTCTATTTTTAGAGGTGCTTTTATTTCTCTATAGTTTTACTCTTGCTGTTCTTTTACCTTGAAATGCTCCCCCCCCCCTTTGCTGCTTCAGGCTTTGCATTTGAAACCCAGCTCCAAATCAAACGTCTTGAGATCTTGCTCCATTCATGTAGAAAAAGTTCATTCTTATATTCCTGTGGCACTTTGCTTTATCTTTGTTATAGAGCTTTTAAAAATTCTACTTAATATTCTGATTATTTGGCTGGCTACATTTGTATTTTTTCTACTAGGCTCTAAGCTCCTGGAGGACAAATTTTAACGTGTATTTATTAGTGGTTGAACTAATTTAAATAGCATTTTTCTCCACAGATTAATGCAAACCAACTTTGCACAGATTGCAGTTACATTTCTAAACTGACTTGCGCTTTTGGCTCACACATAATCTAGGATGGGTGAAGTGATTGCTTTGTAAGGAGAGAATTTAAGAACCTCCTCTTTCCAGCTGCTGCTTTACTGGAATGAGTTAAGGATGCTGGGAGTCACTTTTAGTGTGAATAGAATAAATTCCGACCTGGTGTTTATATTTGCACTCTGCTGTACTAATCAAGATAAGTTATCTGTTTTTATTGGCGAAAATTTTCTGAACAAACTGGATGCCAAGCTTTATTTCCTAACTCTGAAAAATTGTAGCTATTTCTTAAAAATCAGTTGAAATTTAATATTACTTAATATTCACATTTTAGATCATTTAAATCTCTTATTCTATGCTTTTTCTTTGAGTATCACTTAAATTTTTATTATTGTTGTTTTGTTTTGCTTGGCTTTTACAGGTAGATATTTATAAACTTTAAAGTGGATTTTAGAAATGGGGCGCCTTGGTGGCTCAGTCTGCCTTGGCGGGATGGAGCCCAGCATCAAGCTCCCTGCTGGGCGGGAAGCCTGCTTGCTTCTCCCTTTCTCATCCCCGCTGCTTGTGTTCCGTCTCTGGCTGTGTTTCTCTGTCAAAAAAATAAATAAATTCTTAAAAAGAAAAAAGTGGATGTTAGAAGCAAAAGTATCTGGCTGAAATCAGAAGTATTGCTTGTTTGCAGTGATCTTTGTTTGTTTGTTTCTTGAATTTCCACACATCTAAACTGTGAGAGAATCTGGTTTTCTTAGTATATTTGGAAAACAAAATAAATGTAGATTAGAGGATTAAAAACTGGAATTTATTTTATTTTTTTAGTTTTTAAATTCTGGTTAACATACAGTGTAATATTGTTTCAGGTGTACAGTATAGGGATTCAGTGCTTCCCTACAACACTGGGTGCTCATCACAACAAGTGTGTTCGTTCTAACCCGCATCACCTATTTAATCCATCCCCTGAGCCCCCTCCCTCTGGTACCCATGTTTGCTGTCTGTAGTTAAGAGTCTGTTTCTTGGTTTGCCCCCCTTTCTCTTTTTTTCCCTTTGCTCATTTAAAAACTGGGATTTATAAAATGGAAATGAAAAAGGTATTGAGAGGAACTGAAAACTGAAAGTAGTTAATGGGCTTCATGCCTCCCCACTTTCCTGTTTCTCCATTTTCAGTTGCATAGGGGAGCACTTTCACTGAGATACTTTATTGACTCTCCAAACTTATTTAACATTAAATTAATTATTTCATTTATTTTTCTGATATTGCTCGTCGTTATTTTTCATCTGTTTACAAAGATACTACAGGCTCAAGGTGGAAGTTTTCAGTTAGTACAGAAGGGAGAGATTAAAAGGCTTCCGGAGTCCAGCCACCTGAGATGATCATCTTTGATGTTTTGAATAACATTCTTCTAGATTCTCTCTGCATGTATGCAGAGGGACAAAAGATGTTACATGAATCTTAGGAATTCTGGGAACATACACAATGCTACTTTGTATACCGCGCTCTGCAGTGTGTTCTTGTTGGCTTTTGGTGTTTTGCTGTATGGATGTACTGTACTTGTTTGGTCAAGGCCAAGTCCATTTAGCTAGACCCTCAGTTTTTTATTTTCAAAAATTTTTGAGATATGTATGTATCTATTGCAAATAGCTGGTGTGCACATTTGTCCCATTATCTCCTTATACATGGGATTTCGTAGAGGTAAAATTGTTGGGTTAAAAATGCTATGCACATTTTTGTTCCCCAGCAATGTGCCAGAGCTCATTTCCTCAGTCCATCATCACTTAGAGTTGTCAATTATGCCATTGTTTTATTTGCATTTATCTAATAAGACTGAATTTGTTTTAATCTGTTTACTGAAAGTTTTAATTTATTGATTCATTTTCGTTATTAGAGCTTCTCTGTGTTAGAGACATTAATTGTCTTTGTGGCATAACAAGTATTTTTCATGAATTCATCTTCTGTTTTTTAACATTGTTTATGTAAAGTTTTGGGGGTTTTGTTTTGTTTTTAAAGATTTTTAAAATTTATTTACCTGAGAGGTAGAGAGATGGCCCAAAGGGAGAGAGAGAAGCAGACTCCCTGCTGAGCAAGGAGCCTGATGGCAGGGCTCATCCCGGGACCCTCAGATTATGACCTGAACCGAAAGCAGATGTTTAACTGACTAAGCCACCCAGGCACCTCAGGGTGTTTTGTTTTAAGAACTGTTGACTTGTGTGGTGGGGGGGAAGGGAGGTGCCTGGGTGGCTCAGTTGGTTAAGCAACTGCATTCTGCTCAGGTCATGATCCTGGAGACCCAGGATCAAGTACCACATCGGGCTCCCTGCTTGGCAGGAGGCCTGCTTCTCCCTCTCTCACTCCCCTTGCTTGTGTTCCCTCTCGCTGTGTTTCTCTCTGTCAAATAAATAAATAAAATCTTAAAAAAAAAAAAAAAAAAAAGAACTGTTGACTTGGGGTACCTGGGTGGCTCTGTTGTTAAGCGTCTGCCTTTGGCTCAGGTCATGAACCCAGCAGATGTCTTGGGATCAAGCCCCATATTGGGCTCCCTGCTTAGCATCAGCGGGGAGCCTGCTTCTCCCTCCCTCTCCAAGCCCCCTGTACTTGTGTTCCCTCTCTCACTATCTCTCTCTCATATATATAAATAAAATCTTAAAAAAAAGAAAAAAGAACTGTTGATGTATGCCTGTGTTCACGTGTCAAGTTACAATAGTTGCTCCCAGGTACCCACTGCCTAAACTTTAGTAGTACTTAACCTGTTCTCCTTCCCCAGGTCTTGTGAATTGCTTGTTCTGTTGGTCCTTTTGTAGTGGTTTTTATCTATTCTTACTTAGTTTGAAACTCCTTTGTTTATGTTTTTATTGTTGGGTCTGATTGCTTTGGGTTTTTCCTCTTCAGGCCTCTCCTGTTTTCTGAATTCAAATTAATCTTAAAATACTACTTTGGAGTCTCTCATTTTTCTATAAAACGTACTTACAGAATCAAATTCTTGAGCTGGGCACTTAAGATTCCTTACCTGAGACAAACCCAAACTACCTTTCTCAATAAGTATGCTGATCACAGTACAAACTGGACTCCTTACTATTTTAAAAACATGGAGTTGCAGGTTCCCTACACTTGAGTTTATGCCCTTCTCTCACCTGGCTAGTCCTACTTAGCCATTCTTCCAGCCATAGTTGAGGTGTCATCTTCATTAATCTCATCCAGAAGTGATTTCTCATATTCAGACTTGCATTAATTTGAGTTGTTGCCGCCCCACGGTATATTGGACACTTTTCATTCATTCGTTAAAACAGTGTTATTAAGATATAATTTACCAGTTTTAAATATATATTTAAGTGGCTTTTGACAAAGAGATATACTTATGTAACCACCACCACAACATGATAAAGAACATTTACATTACTCCAAAAATCTTCCTGTGGCCCCTTTGTAGTTTGTTTTCTATTCTACCTGTGGTCCTTGGCAACTGCTACTCTGCTTTCTGTCACATTA
Source organism: Spilogale gracilis (assembly GCA_004023965.1). Classification (NCBI taxonomy): domain Eukaryota; kingdom Metazoa; phylum Chordata; class Mammalia; order Carnivora; family Mephitidae; genus Spilogale; species Spilogale gracilis. The sequence continues at coordinate 43,292 of PITA01012852.1, forward strand.
GTTTTCCCTTTCTTAAACTTCATATCAATAGATGATATTTGGTCTGTGCTTTCCATCTAGATTCATCAATGTTATTGCATGTTTGAGTGGTTTCTTCCTTTTTATTGCTGAGTAGTATTCCATTTCCTTATACATTCCATGGATATACAGTAATTTGCTTGTCATTACCCAGTTGATGAACATTTAGTTTCCAGTTTTGGGCTATTATGAATGAAGTTGGTGTGAATATTTGAATATAGTTCTTTTGTTTTTATTTCTCATGAGTAAATTAGGAGTGGGATTGCTGTGTTGTGTAGTAAGTGAATTTTTGACTTTATAAGCAGCCTGTTTTCCAAAATGGTGCCATTTTGCATTCTCGTCCACAGTGTATGACCCTTCCAGTAGCTTCACATCCTCCCTGAGACTTGAGTTTTGTCAGTCTTTGTCTTAGCTCTTTTGGTGGATGTGTAGTGGTACATAATTTGGGAGTCCCTAATGACTAATAATGTTAAGCATCTTTCCATATATTTATTTGCTCTTCATATCTTTTGTGAAGTTATTTGTTTTATTGAATTTTAGGAGTTCTATACGTATTCTAGATACAGGTTCTTTGTCAGATACAAATATTTTGCAAATGATTGTTCTCATTTTGTGGCTTGCCTTTCCTTCACAGTAATTTTGAAGAGCAGAATTTGATGAAGTTCAGTATAGCAATTTTTTTCTTTTATGACTCGTGTTCTTTGCCACCCCAAAACTAAGCCTAACTCATGGTCACAAAGATTTCCTTTGGGTTTTATAATATATATCTTTAATTTATCACAGTCTATCTTCATGTATGATAAAATATGACAAAAGTGTGCTTACATTTTTTCTCTTTTATGTACTATTCTTGTCATGTCATTTCTGTATATATATATGTGTGTGTGTGACTTAAATATGTTATTTATAGACATGAAATTAAAAGATGAGAAAAATCATTTATATCTAATTTATACCTTTTCAAACACTTCAGTCTTTTAGTAGATCTAAGTTTTGATACAGTATTTACCTCTAGTGAGAGAACTGGCTTTCAGTATTATAATGTAGCCCTGCTATTTTATATGTCTGAAAAAGTCTCCATTTTTATTTTATTTATTTTTTTTAAAAAAGATTTTATTTATTTATTTGACAGATCACAAACAGGCAGAGAGGCAGGCAGAGAAAGAGGGGGAAGCAGGCTCCCACTGAGCAGAGAGCCCGATGTGGGGTTCGATCCCAGGATCCTGAGATCATGACATGAGCCGAAGGCAGAGGCTTAACCCTCTGAGCCACCCAGGCGCCCCAAAAGTCTCCATTTTTAAAGATATTTTTACTGGGTATGGAATTCTACAAGGACTTTCTTTCCCTCTTTAGTACTTGACTTATTCCGTTTCTGGCTTTTGTAGTTTGATGAAAATTTACATAATATTTTATTTTTGCTTCAGCCACTTGCCTACTTCAGTCTACTACTTCAGGACTACTTCAGTCCCATGGGGTGCTTTTTTAATCTTAGTGTCTCTTAAGCACTTACCACAGCATGTGATAGGAAATAGATACCCAACAAATGATATTAAATTGATTTGTGTAAGAAAATATCCAGCACTTTAGACTTTGGGGGAAAAAATCCTCCTGATATTAATAGGGTCTAATATTGTCTTATTAAATAAATCTGTAATGAGTAGAGCTGGACCAATCAAAAGAACATGCCTTTGTGCAGATCAAGTATTAAGCCTTCTCTCTACTCTTCTTACCATCTTTCCTTTTTCTCTCTTCAAAAACAAATATCAGGGCATGGTTCAGTGAAATATGAAGACAAAAACAGTTCACGCGCTCAGTGGACTAGAACCTGTTTGCCTGAGAAAATCCACAAAAAGTCAGTCATGACTCTTTATTTTCTTAACTTTTAGTTTTTCGTAAGGAACATAAAGGAAATAAACACAAACATTTCAGTTTTATGTTATTTAATTTTTTTAGTTTTTAAAATAACATTTTTTGAGATATAATTCACCGACCATATAGTTTACTCTAATTTTAGCTAGTACAATCAGTGGCCTTTAGTATATTCAGAGTTGTGCAGCCATTACACTAATTTTAGAACATTTTAATCACCTCAAAAAGAAACTCCCTGACTGTTAGTAGTCAGTCCCCATTCTCTTCTCTGCATATCTCTGGCAACCACCAGTTTACTTTCTATCTCACGGATTTGCATATTTTGGACATTGCATATAAATAGGATCATAAGATTTATGGTTTTTTATGGCTGACTAAATTCATTTAAACATACTGTTTTTAAGGTTCATTTCTGTTGTAGCGTATGTCATCAGTTATTTCTTTTTATGGCAAACTAGTATTCCATTTTATGAATGTTCCATGTTTTATTTTTAGCTGATGGACATTTCAGTTGTTTTCAGTTTTTGACTATTAAAAATTACACTTCCATGAACACTTGTGTTATTTTTTGCACTTTTTTTTTTTTTTTTAATGAGCTATGTTTTTATTTCTTTTGAATATATACCTAGAAGTGGAATTTCTGGGTCATTTGGTAATTCTGTGTTTTAACATTTTAAGGAATTGCCAGTCCCCCTTCCCCTTACCCTGTTCTTCCCCTTTCCCCTGTCCTTTGCCCTTCCTTTCCCTTTCCTTTTCCTTTTGCCAGAGAGGGAACACAAGCAGGGGGAGTGGGAGAAGGAGAAGCAGGCTCCCCTCTGAGCAGGGAGCCTGATGTGGGGCTCAGTCCCAGGACTTTGAGATCCTGACCTGAACTGAAGGCAGATGCTTAATGACTGAGCTATCCAGGTGCCCCACCAAGCTGTTTTCCTCACTGTCCGCATCACTTTTATATTCCAGCCAGCAATATATGAAGGTTTCAGTTTCACTATGTCCTTGACAATTTTTTTTAAATTACATTCTGATATTTCCTTGTACTTTTGATTTTCATTTTCCTAGGGACTAAAGATATTGAATATCTTTTCATGTGTTTATTAGCCATTTATATATCAGGTCATGATCCCAGGGTTCTGGCATTGAGTCCCGCATTGGGCTCCCTGCTTGGAAGGAAGTCTGTTTCTCCCTCTTCCACTCCCCTTGCTTATGTTCCCTCTTGTGTACGCTCTCTCTCTTTGTCAAATAAATAAAATCTTAAAAAAAAAAAGTTGGGGTTTCCTCTTGTTGAATCTCTAGAGTTCCTTATATATTTTCCATACTAATATACCTGAACTGTGACATTTCTTCTAGAAAGACCTCTTGTATTTGGGAGAGTCAGTTTTAATTTAGTGCAAAAAAAGAAAAAAAAAAGGACTCTTCCTTGGGTGACTTGTTTTTAACCACTTAGGTAATTCTTTTTTTTTTTTTTTACGATTTTACTTATTTATTTGACTGAGAGAAATACAGCCAGAGAGGGAACACAAGCAGAGGGAGTGAGGGAGGGAGAAGCAGGCTTCGGCTTCCCGCCGAGCAGGGAGCCCGATGTGGGGCGCGATTCTGGGTCTCCGGGATCCTGACCTGAGCCAAAGGCAGTCGCTTAACCAACTGAGCCACCCAGGCGCCCCTCACTTAGGTCATTCTAACAGTGTAAACTTTGGACAAGTCAATTAGCTTCTGAGTCGTTGTCTGTGAATGAAAGAAGAAAAAAAGGAAAAAGAAAAAAAAGGAAAGAATTTCTAGGATCAAGTGTTAACAGAACAACCAAAAGAGTCTTAATCTAGTTGGCAGATCTTCTCTCTTGGGTTGACTGGGTAAATATCCACTCTAAAGGAAAAAGCAAAGACTAGAAATTATACAGATGTGGATTTAGGTACTAATTCTGGTGCTTTCATAACAGGACACTATTAATCAATTCACTTACCTTTTTGAGCTCTGGTCTTTTTACTTGTAAAATGGGAGAAATGATGCCAACCTTAGTTTAAAAAAAAAAAACAAATCTGGGAACAACCTAAGTACAGTACATAGGGGAGCAATTAAATTATGGTACAGATACATGATTTGTAAAAAATTTTTCTCATTGTATCACTTTGTTGACATTAATGCACAGTTTTTAATTTTGTTGAAGTCCAGTTTTTCTTTTGCTTGTGCCTTGATGTCCTATATAAGAAGATTTTGCCTACTTGAACATTACAAAGATTTATTCCTATACTTTGTTCTAAGAGTTTTATAGTTTTAGCTTTTACATTTTGGTCTTTGATGTACTTTGAGTTAATTTTTGTGTATGGTGAGAGAAAGTGGTCTAGCTTCATTCTTTTGTGTGGAAAGCCATTTGTGCCTACATCATTTTTTTTTTTTTTTTTAAGATTTTTACTTATTTGACAGAGAGAAACACAGCCAGAGAGGGAACACAAGCAGGGGGAGCGACAGAGGGTGAAGCAGGCTTCCCGTTGAGCAGGGAGCCCGATGTGGGACTCGATCCCGGATCTCTGGGATCATGGCCTGAGCCGAAGGCAGTTGCTTAACCAACTGAGCCACCCAGTCGCCCCTACATCATTTGTTAAAAAAACACACAAACTATTTTTTCTCCATTGAATTGTACTGGCATCCCTTTTGAAAATGCATTGACCATAAATATGAGGTCGTCTTTCTGGACTATCAGTTCTAGTCTGTTGATTTACATGTCCATCCTATGCCAGTGTCATATAGTCTTGATTCTTCTAATTTTGTGGTAGTTTTTGAAATCAGGAAGTGCAAGTCTTTCAATTTCATTCTTTTACGTTGCTTTGATCTTTTCCCTTTTCTTATGGGGAGAGGGGTCCTTTGCATTTCCACATGAATATTAGGATCAGCTTGCCAAATTGTGCAGAAAGGCATCTTGGATTTTCTCTGGGATTGCACTAAATCTGGACATTGATTTGGGAGTATTTCTGTTTTTGTGTTAAGTCATCAAATATGTGAATATGAAATGTGCATTTATTTCATGTTTGTATTTATTTATGTTCCCTCAATATTCATTGGTAATTTGAAGTTTTCAGGGTACAGTCCTTGAACTTTTTTTGTTAGATTTATTCCTAAATTGACATTTTAAGTCTATTGTAATGGGATTTGTTTTTGTAATTTCATTTAATTGTCTATTGCTAGTGTATGGAATTACAGTAGATTTTCTACATTGATCATGTATTCTGCCATCTTGCTTACTTGTTTATTAGTTCTAATAGTTTTTAGTAGATTTCTTAGGATTTTCTATGTACAAGATTGTCATCTGCAAATAGTTTTATTCCCCCCCCCACCAACTTCAGTCTCGATTTCTTTTATTTATTTTTCTTGCCTAATTGCAATGGCTAGAATCACAAGTACAGTGTTGATTAGAGGTGGTAAAATTAGACTTCTTTGTTTTGATCCTGATCCTATAGGAAAACATGTTAGTCTTTTTCCCATAAAATGATGTTGGCTGTGAATTTTTTTATAAATGCCTACTTTTATTTTTGGTTTAAAATTGTTTCCATCAGGGTCTAATTTTTGGTATCAAAAAATTGTACAATTTTGATACCTGAACTGGTGTAATTATTTATTACTGTGTTAGGATATAGGAAAAGAGGAAAATTCCCATTTTGTAGTATGTATAATACTTAGCTATATTGATTTTCTCAATATGCATGAAGAAACAGTTTTATTATGAAAAATATATGCATTAATATTTATAGCATTTTTAAATTTGTGTTAAGCACTCATTTTCTAAATTTAATTTTTTTAAGATTAAGCAGTTGGTGTACTGGAATAACCTTTTTATTTTTATTTTAAAAAGTGACAATGTTTCTTTTTTTTTTTTTTTTTAAAGATTTTATTTATTTGACAGAGAGAAACACAGCCAGAGAGGGAACACAAGCAGGGGGAGTGAGAGAGGGAGAAGCAGGCTTCCCGCCGAGCAGGGAGCCTGATGTGGGACTTGATCCCGGGTTTCCGGGATCATGACCTGAGCCGAAGGCAGTCGCTTAACCAACTGAGCCACCCAGGCGCCCCAACAATGTTTCTTCATACCATACATTCTAGTTTGTTGTAATTTCTGGTGTTCATCTTTAAACTTTTATGTTGGTTTTATTTATTTATTTTTGATGACTTTTGAGTATTGTTTGTTAATTTTATTTATTTTTACTAGCAAAAGTGGATTTATTTGGGAATAACAGAATGGCAATCAAGGACATAACAGGCTACAACAGAACCATAGGCAAGTTCTGTTAGTGTTTATTTTTAAACTTTTCTGTATTTTTCAGTTCTCTACAGTGAAATTGTTACTTTTTTTTTTTAAATTCACGCACTGTATTTAAAAGTTAAATACAAGATGCTTGAAGATAGTACAGAAGCATACACAGCAAGATGTGAAAGCTACCCATTATGTCCTTTTCAACTGTATTACCCTATCAGTAGTTGTTATATGTCCTTTTTCTGTGTATATGCTTGTATTCCAACATACATACATACACATAAACATTAAGAATGATACCATACTATAAATTTGTTTTACATGCTTTTTTTTTTGTTTAGCAGTAGGATTTGAAGATCTTTCGAGATGGCTACGTAGAACTCCAGTGTTTCATGAAATGTTTCAGGCTTTATTTAACTATCAGTTGCTGGGCACTTGTTTTTCATTTTTTCTTTATTATAGCCAATCCTTTAAAGAATATCTGTGTAATACTTTTGATACATATGGAGGTGTTTTTGTTGGATATGTTCTTATAGGTGGAATTGCCGATCAAAAGCATTTGATAGATACTGCCAAATTGCCTTTTTAAAAGTCTGTGCAATTTTATATTCCTTCTGATAATTTATGTAAGTGACCATTTCTGTGCATTCTTAGGAATAATTGATATTTTCAAAGTTCCAATTTTTGCCCTTCTGATGGATGCAAATTTATTATCATCTTTTTATTTTGCCTTTTCTGGTTACAATAGAGAAGGGAGCATTTAAATTTCTTTTTTGACCATTTGTATTTCTTCTGTGTCTATATATTTTTCTAATCAAGAGGACCCTCTAGCTATTAAAAATAAGAAATTAAGATAGTTTTACAATGCAAAAACTGGTTTCACTCATTAAATCCCTGTGGGATAATGGATGTAAAAGCTTTGGTTGTTAATAAAAATAATTAATTCACCTCAGTGTTTATATGAAGAAGCTAATTAGCTGAGGGTTATTCTGTCTCCTAAATCTTTCTAGTTTAAGTAGAATTTTATCAGTGGGCCTATGCCTATTAGTTAATTAGCTGGATAGTGGTTATACAAAGCATTCTGCTGTATCTTTGGGCAGCTTTTAGGAAAATAGTTGATAAACATGTTCTTTGTTCTTTTATTCATCAATTCAGTAAATATCTTTTGATTCTTTATTCCACACCAGACATAGTTCTAGGCACTCGGGATATAATGATGAACAAGACAGTGGTGGGAAGAGATGGGTATATGATATGCCCATTTATCTTTCTGATGAGGGAGAGCCTCACTGTAGGACTGATAAATAAATAGACCCATGAATGACAAGAAGGAGCAGCTATGTCATGATCTAAGCATCCCAGGAAAAGAAAACAGTATTACTAAGACATCAAGTCAGGAAAGAAGTATAACTTTTTGAAGAATGAGAAAAGAGGCTAGTGTGGCTCGAGCCTAGTGAGTGAAGGAGGGTGTAATAATGATGAGAGGCAGTTTGGGTCTTGTGATTCACAATAAAGATTTTTATTTTTATTCTGAATGCCTTGAGAAGCCATTGGAGAGTTTTAGGCAAAGGTATAGCGTAATCCAACTTAGTTTTTAAAGGACAGAGACATAAAATACAAAGCAGTATGTCACAAGAATTAGGTGATTTTAGCAAATGGAGAGGTAATAAGGGAGATGGGACTTTAACTTGATCCTTAAAGATAGATAAGAATTAATTAAATGGAGGGGAAGGATGTAGTCTGATATCGTAGGAAAAAAATAGTGCCTGGCTTTGAACTGGAAGATGTGGTTTTCATATTGACTCTCTCTTTATAGCTCTTGAACTCTAAATAAATTTCTTAACTCTCTTCTTAGTTCCCTCATCTCCTTTCTGTATACCTTGGTTGCTATGAAGAACAAGTCAAATGAAAAATGTCTATAAAAGTGTTTTGTAAACTGTGAGGTTTACTGTATGTTTGTTTACTCAGTAAAAAACTACCATCTGTGCGGTATTATGCTATGGAGTGATAAAAAAATGAATTAGACCTAGTTTCTGTGCCTGAAGGAGATCTAATCTAATAGACAATGTGGTAAGTGTTTAAAATACAAAGTTATGAATGGTTAAGATCTTAAGAAAGATGCCAGTAAGGGTTTACAGAAAGGGAGAGCCTTCTTGGAGTTGGTGGTAAGGCTTTATGAATGAGTTAAGAACTCTTGAACTACAGTCTTGAAAGATAGATAGGACTTCAATAGAAGATGGTGGGAAGAGAATATTCTCAGTAAGTGAGTCTGTGGGAGTAAAGATGTGGTAGCATTAGGCAGAATCAGAACTTGATAGAACCAGTAAGATCATGCAGTACCTCAATATTAGATTAAGGAAAGTGAATTCTCTTCCATAGAAATACTCTGATCAGTGTACCCAATTCTACAAATATTTATTGAGCATCTGCCTTTGCCAGCTTCATGCTAGTTAGGGCTGTGGAGGTGCAGTGATCTGTCTAGTTGGAGAAGACAGATTATCTAATTATTCTAATGAGGTATGAACAGAGTGTAGTAGGATCGTAGGATGAGGAGCATCTCTGGCTGTCTGGCATAATGAGGGAAGGCTTGAAAGAGGTGTGGTAAACATTGTGCTGTGATATGAAGTATCCCTGTATTTAGCCAGATGTAAGAGGTGAGGAGAGGAATGTGAGAACAGTTTTTTCCACCTGACACTTTGTATGTTTTGGGCTGGCTGCACAAAGTCTTTGTAGGTAGTGCAAGGCTGTCAAGAGCTTTGGTAGAGGGGTAACTGAAAGATTCAGGTGGTGGTAGGGAGAGTAAATTGGAAAGGATAGAGATTTGAGGTGGGAAAACTGGAGAAGAGGCTGTTGCACTGGGCCAAGTGAGAGGTGGTATAGGACCTGATGAGAAAGAATAGCTTTGGGGTCAAAGAGCCTGGAAAACTGTCGAGATGCTTAAGATATGAAATTGGCTGGACTTGCAGATCAGTTAGATGTGGAAGAAGAAATGAAAGGGACCATGTGGAATATAGAATGATTTCTGGATCTTTGCTATTTCAGAATTTCAGAATCTGCCATTGCCTGTGAATAGGGAACCTTTAAGAAGAAAAAGGGTGGATTTGGAGAGAAAGTTTAATTGTTTTATCTCTACTGTGTTCAAGTTGAATATAGAATAATTGGGAGTAGGGAGGATGACATGGTGAGGTAATCAACTTTTAGGTGATAATTTAAACCGTTCATAGTGTAATTGGACTCTTGTGGCTGGATGAACTTAGTGAAGAAGGGGAATCTTAAGAGAGCACTGAGAAATAGCCATACCAGTAAGAAAATAATCAGGAAAAAGAAAGGTAAAAGTGATTAGGAAGTGTTTTTAAGGGTGTGGTCAGCATTGTCATCACCGATATTGCTATTTCCCCCCACCCCAAAGATAAGTCACTGGTCAGCTTAGTGATTTTGGTAAGACTATAAGACAAATTACCACGGTTTGAGGGATACATGGGGGTGTGTATGTATGAGAATTTGGCTGTTAATAGGAAGGAGAAGAGAAAGGTAAAATATCAGAGTACCATTATTTGCTTGTTTTTTCTTGTCTGTTTTAAAAGATCTTAGAGACTTGAATTATTTAATCCTTGAGGGGTAATAGTAAATGGATAGCAAAGGGTTGAAGTCACAAGTGATGGAGTAGGCATAAAGAAGCTTAGCATAGTGCATCTCAAACTTCAGTGGGGATCTTACCAAAAATGTAGATTCTGAATTGGAAGGTCTGGGTTGGGACCTGAGATAGAGCATTTCTTTCCTCCCCCCCATTTCATTTATTTATTATTCATTCATTCATTCATTCATTCATTCATTTATTTCCCCCATAGCCCAGCAACCCTATCCTCACCCCCTCTCCCCAACAACCCTCAGTTTGTTTCCTGAGATTAAGAGTCTGTTATGGTTTATCTCCCTCCTTGGTCCTATCTTGTTTCATTTTTTTCCCTCCCTACCTGCCACGACCCCCTGCCCTGCCTCATATCAGAGAGATCATATGATAATTGTCTTTCTCTGATTGACTTATTTCGCTCAGCGTAATACCCTCCAGTTCCATCCACATCCTTGCAAATGGCAGGATTTCATTCTTTTTGGTGGCTGCATAGTATTCCATTGTAGATATATACCACATCTTTATGTATTCATCTGTTGATGGAAATCTAGGTTCTTTCCATAGTTTGGCCATTGTGGCCATTGCTGCTATAAATATTTGGATGCATATGTTCCTTTGGATCACTACTTTTGTATCTTTATGGTAAATACCCAGTAGTGGCAATTGCTGGGTCGTATGGAAGCCCTATTTTCAACTTTTTGAGGATTCTCCATACTGTTTTCCAGAGTGGCTGCACCAGCTTGCATTCCCCCCCAGCAGTGTCGAAGGGTTCCCTTTTCTCCTCATCCTCACAAACACCTCTTGTTTCCTGACTTGTTAATTTTAGCCATTCTGACTGGTGTAAAGTGGTAGCGCGCTCTGGTTTTGATTTATATTTCCCTGATGCTGAGGGATGCTGAGCACTTTTTCATGTGTCTTTTGGCCATTTGGGTGCCGCTTTTGGAGAAATGTCTGTTCCTGTCTTTTATCTATTTTGAGTCTGTTTTTATATGTGGTGTAAGGAATGGTCAGTTTCATTCTTCTGCATGTGGCTGTCCAATTTCCCAACACCATTTGTGGAAAAGACTGCCTTTTTCCTTTTCCTGCTTTTTATTTTATTTTATTTTTTAATTTTTTTTCTTTGAGATACAGCATTTCTGACAAACTCCCAGATGAGTCCGATGCTGCCGATTGTGGCCCACACTCTTTGAAGTAAGGTCTAGAGATAAGACATTGATAGCATTATACATGAGTTAGCCTTGGGTAGAAAGAGGAATACCTCTATTCTGACCTCAGGTAAAATGTCGAGGTAGATGGAGATACAGATTAAACTTGCAGGCAGGAAACATGCCTGATAATTTTTGTGTTTTGTTTTGTTTTATTTTTCTGCAAAATAGAAATAAAGTGATGTTAAGAAATGACTTCAGAAATTGTTAACTTGAAGACGGAAAGGTTTGGCATAGTTTGTGAAAGTTTGGAATAGCTACTAAAAAGAGAAGGAAAAAAAAATTTGGGATATGTAATATTCACTGAACAGTGAAGAGTAGTTCAGTTATAGTGTCTGTAGAAATAGTTGGAGTAGAGAGAGACTAGATAGGAAGATTTTTAAGATGATAAAGTAGCCTTGAGGGGAGATAATGAGGTCTAAAACAGAACAAGGGCATTGAGAAATAGTGAGAAATAGAAATAATGGCCCACCCAAAGATGTCCCTGTGAAACTTTGTGTATGTTACCTTACATGACAAAAGGGACTTTGTAAGTCTGATTACAATATGGATTTTGAGATGGAGAGATTATCCTGGGTTGTATAGGTGGGTGCCATGGAGTCAGAGAGCCAAGGCATGGACCTTTAGAAGCTGAAAAAGGCAAGGAAACAGATTTTCCCAAGAAACTAGAGAGGGAACAAAGCCCTGGTGATGTGTTTGTAGCCCAATGAGACTGATTTTGGAATTTCAGTCTTCAAGATAATAAATTTTTGTGGTTAAGCCATTTTATCTGTGGTAATTTGTTACAGCAGTAATAGGAAACATGCTTAGAAGCGAAGATGTAAGGGAATGTAGGGTTAGAACTGATAAAGTGAGACAGTTGATGGTATGTGGTATGGGCATAAGGAATCTGGGAAGATTTCTAGCCTGGGTAAATGGGTGGAGGAGAGTGGTAAAATACAGAATTGCAAGGAGTAGATGTTAGAGGAAGTAACCCATACTTTCAGAAAGTATGGATTAGATAGGGTGAAGGAAGATCTGAAGCAGGGAGATGAATATAAGAGGCCTGCCGTAGTACTGTTAATATTTTTTTTTTTAAGATTTTATTTATTTGACAGAGAGAAACACAGCCAGAGAGGGAACACAAGCAGGGGGAGTGAGAGAGGGAGAAGCAGGCCTCCGCGGAGCAGGGAGCCTGATATGGGACTCGATCCCGGGTCTCCGGGATCATGACCTGAGCCAAAGGCAGTCTCTTAACCAACTGAGCCACCCAGGCGCCCCAGTACTGTTAATATTTAATTAAAAAATGAAAAAAAAAGTTAACTGAGCTGCTAATACCAGTATATGGCAAATTACATAGAATATTTAGAATTTTGATTGAGAAGGTAACAAAAGGGATGGCTGAGAAAGGCTTTTGAAAAATTGCTATTCTACTGTTTTCAGTTTAGAACGCATTTTATTCTGTGAGTTTGACTTTTTTAAGATTCCACATGTAAGTGATACCATGCAATATTTATTGTCTTTCTCTGGCTTATTTCACATAGCATAATGTTTTTCAGATTCATTTGTGTTGTCCCAAATGGCAGAATTTCCTCCTTTTAAAGCCTGCCTTGTATTCCATTACACAAACATAACATACACACCACATTTTGTTTATCTGTTCATCTGTTGATGGACACTTAGGTTGTCTTTGTTCCTTGGCTAATGTGAATAGTGCCACAGTGAACAGGAGGGTACGGGTATCTCTTTGAGCTAGTACTTTCCTTTCCCTTTGGCTTATATACCCAGAAGTGGGATTTCTGGATCATTTGGTAGTTCTATTTTTAACTTCTAGCATAATCTCCTAGTATTATTTTCCATAGTGCTCATCATTTTATATTCTCACCAGCAGTGTAAAGGGTTCTTTTTTCTCTACATTCTCAGCAGTATTTGTGTTTGCTTATTTTTTTGATGATAGATACCCTAGCAGGTGTGTGGTGATATCTTTGTAGTTTTCAATTTCATTTTCCTGATAATTAGCGATGTTGGGCACCTTTTCAGGTACCTCATAGCCGTTTGGATGTCGTCTTTGCAAAAATGTCTGTTCAGGTCCTTTGCCCAGTTTTTAATTGGGTGTTTGTGTTTTATTTTTTCCCTGTTTGAGTTGTATGAGTTCCTTGGATATTTTGGATGTTAACTGCTTACTAGATTTGTGATTTGCAAATATTTTCTCCCATTCTGTAGCTTAACTTTTCATTTTGTTTATGGTTTCCTTTGCAGAGCGTAGTTTTTTATTTTGATGTAGTTCCATCCTTTTATTTTTGCTTAGTTTGTTTTGTTTTTGGTGTCAAATATGAAAGCCATTGCCAAAACCCACGTCAAGGAGCTTATCAACTGTGTTTTCTTCTAGGAGTTTTATGGTTTCACCTCTTATGTTTAAGTCTTTAATCCATTTTGAGTTGATTGGTGTATAGTGTACGATAGGTGTCCAATTTCCTCCCTCTCTCTCTCTGTCTCTCTCTCTCTCTCTCTTTCTTTCTTTTGCATGTGGATATCCAGTTTTCCCAACTCTGGTTATAAAGAGAGTATCTTTTCCCATTGTATATTCTTGGCTCTTCTGTTGAAAATTAATTGGCCATATATATGTGTATATATGGATTTATTTCTGGGCTCTCTACTGTTTCATTGATTTGTCTTGTTTTCTTTTTTTCAAAGCCAATACCAGACTATTTTGATTATTATAGCTTCGTGAAACAGTTTGAAATCAGGAAGTGTGATGTCTCTAAATTTGTTCTTTCCCAGTTGCTTTGGCTATTCTGGGTCTTTGTGGTTGCATATGAATTTTAGGTTTGTTCTTTCTGTTTCTGTGAAAATGCCATTGGAATTTTAATAGTGATTGCATAGACTCTGTAGATGGTTTTGCATAGTATGGACATCATAACAACACTAATATTTAATTTCATTAGCTCAGAATATCTTTGCATTTATTTGTGCCTTCTTCAATTTCTTTCATCAGTTTCTTCTACTTCCTTGATTAAATTTATTCCTAAGTATTTTATTCTTTCTGATGCTGTTTTAAATAAGATTATTTTCTTTCTCTTTTCAGTAGTTTGTTAGTCTGTAGAAACACAATTGACCCCTGAAGTCCACTTACACATGGATTTTTTTCAATAGATACATAGTACTGTAAATGTATTTTCTCTTCTTTATGATCTTTTACTTTTTATTTTTTACTTAGTTTTTAAAGATTTTTATTATTTCTTTATTTGACAGAGAAACACAGCTAGAGAGGGAACACAAGCAGGGGGAGTGAGAGAGGGAGAAGCAGGCTTCCTGCTAAGCAGGGAGCCCATTGAGGGGCTCATTCCTAGGACTCTGGGATCATGACCTGAGCTGAAGGCAGATACTTAATGACTGAGCCACCCACGCACCCCTAAAATATTTTACTTATTTATTTATTTGAGAGAGAGCATGAGAAGGGGGAGGGTTAGAAGGAGAAGCATACTCCCCACTGAACAGGGAGTGAGCCCAGGACTCTATCCTGGGACTCCAGGATCATGACCTGAGCTGAAGGCAGTCACTTAACCAGCTGAGCCACCCAGGTACCCTTCTTTATGATTTTTTAAATAACTTTTTCTTTTTTCTTGTTGTTTTTAAAAGAATACAGTGTATAATGCATATAATACACAAAATATATATTAACTGACTGTTTATGTTACCTCTAAGGAATCAGATCAACAGAAGGCTATTGGTAGTTAAGTTTTGGGGGAGTCAAAAGTTAAAGGCAGACTTTCAACTGTACAGGAGGTTTCGGGCTCTCCTAACTCCTGCATTGTTCCAGAGTCAGCTGTTGATTTTGTGTCCTGCAACTTTTTGAATTTGTTTATTAGTTCTAACATCCTTCTAGTGGTATCTTTGGAAATGCTATCTACAAACAGAAAATTTTACCTCTTTCTGATTTGTTGCTTTTTCTTTCTTTTTTTTTTTAAGATTTATTTATGTATTTTAGAGCAAGAGAGTACACACACACCCCAGGGTGAAGGTTGGGCAGAGGGAGAGAAATCCTCAAGCTGACTCCCCACAGGTAGTAGAGTTGTTGCAGGGCTCAGTCCCAGGACTTCGAGATCACAACCTGAGCTGAAATCAAGAGTCAGACTCTTAACTGACTGAACCAACTAGGTGCCCCAGTTTCTCTTGTTCTAAATTTTTTTTTTTTTTTTTTTTTGCCTAATTGCTCAGGTTAGGACTTCCAGTATTTTGTTGAGTAAAAGTGGTTAGAGTGGGTATTGTTGTCTTGTTCCTGATCTTAGAGGCAAAGCTTTTAGCTTTTCATCATTGAGTGTATGATGTTAACTGTGGGCTTGTCTTAAATGGCCTTTATTACGTTGAAGTAAGTGTGTTCTTTCTTTCTTCTTTTCTTTTTTTTTTTTAAAAGATTTTATTTATTTGACAGAGAGAAACAGCCAGAGAGGGAACACAAGCAGGGGGAGTGAGGGAGGGAGAAGCAGACTTCCCGCTGAGCAGGGAGCCCAATGTGGGACTTGATCCCGGGTCTCCAGGATCATGACCTGAGCTGAAGGCAGTCGCTTAACCAACTGAGCCACCCAGGCGCCCCTAAGTGTGTTCTTTCTATACTCAGTTTGTTTAGTTTTTATCATGAAAGTATGCTGAATTTTGTCAAATGCTTTTTCTGCATTAACTGAGATGGTCATGTGATTTTTATACTTTATTTTGTTGACGTGGTATGTTAGATGATCCTAGCATGGGAAGTGGTTTTTATATTCTTTTGGGGAGGGTAATCAACAAGTTTTTGAAATGAGTACAACTGCTATTAGCGTGTAAAAGATGCAGTGTGGGGGTGCCTGGATAGCTTAGCCCTTTGTGTGTCTGGCTTTTGATTTCAGCTCATGGGCTCACACTGGGCATGGATTTTCTGCTTAAGATTTTCCCTTTCCCTCTCCCCTCTTACCCTTCCTGCCCTGTTCGTTCTTTCTCTCAAATAAAATAAAATTAAAATACTCTTTATCATATACTAAATTTCCATATTAGAAAGAAAAGAAATAAGCACGATAGAAAAATTAGGCTTAAAAATGTTGAGAATAGTGGCTACTGTATCAGACACAGCATGTATAGAACAGTATCATTCCAGAAAGTTCTTTTGGATAGTACTGTTCAATATTGTTTTATATAATAAGGGATTAGATCTTACTATATTTAAAGAATATTAAGAATAATAAAAGAATTGTTAAGAATCAGAGTTTGCTAATTATGCACGATTTCAGAAGACCTGACTCTTAGAGAGACTGTGTGATACAGTTGAGTGAATAGTACACCATGCTCTCTTTCTAAGGAACACTAACCTAAATAACAATGAGCACTAACCAGTTGAGTTTCAGGATGCGGAGTTTTTATTGTGGTTTTGCTTTGTGTGTTCATGAATTTGGAAACCTTAGAAACAGAAAATTCTCTTCTTAAAGAGATACTGTCATCTCTTAAAAACATTGGGACACCGGGGTGGCTCAGTCTGTTGAGCATCTGCCTTCAGCCTGGGTCATTATCCCAGAATCCTGGGATCCAGTCCCATATCAAGCTTCCTGCTCAGTGGGGAGCCTGCTCCTCCCTCTGCCTACTGCTCCCCCTTCTTATACACTCTCTCTCCCTCACAAATAAATAAAATCTTAAAAAAATTTAAAAACAAACAGCTAATATGTATTCACTGTGGATTCTGCAGTATAGAAATATTAGAAAAAAACCTTTTTTAGAAAAGAAAAATCTTTACTTTTTTCTTGACCTTAAATTTTTTTTAAAAAAGATTTATTTATTTATTTATTTATTTATTTATTTATTTATTT
>PITA01012853.1:0-59939 GCA_004023965.1 Spilogale gracilis
CTGAGACAACCCAAGGATGCGAATGTGGCAGTGGGGCTAGAAGCCGAGAGATCCTGTTCCCAGCCGTGGGTGGTCCTCCAGAGCCTGTGCTGGGCCTGCCCCTCTGGGTACTGCAAACTCCCAGCCCCATGCCCTCCAATGTGCTGGCTGGGGCCATGGGACGAGGTGGGGCTCACCTGCCCATCACGCTGTTAGTCTCGGTCTTCTCCATTCTCCCATCTACTCCTCACTATTTGCTGCTCTTGCCCTCCATTGTTTCTGGCCTGCTCAGTCAGTGTGTTGGAGATTGGGGTGAAGCAGCCATGGGCAGTCTCCTTGGCCCGTACACATAAGAGATGGGGGGTGAGATTCACCAGACCTCAGGATTCCTTCCAAAGAATCCTTCCCACCTCCTTCTGGGCTTCTGGGCGTCTGCCCTCCACTAGTTGGCAACCCTCTGCATCCCTTGTGAGATGAGATTTTCCCAGGGGCCTGGCTTCGTCATCCTGTCTCTTGGTACCAAAGACGGAGCTAACCCAAAGTGGGACATCAGAAAATGTCATTGTCCCAGACAAATGAAGAGGTGAAGCCCAACAAACTGGATTCGGGAATGTGATGTGCCCAGAGAAACTTTATCAAGAATGAATGAAAAGATCCTGCTTGAGCTGGGGACGGGGAGTCCCGGGGCCAGGGGAGAGACGGACCCTCCAGGTGGCAGAAGCTATGGGCTCACCCTTCGAAGCAGAAGTGGGGGCTCCTGAAACCTGAGCTGGCCTGGTGGGGGCGGGCTGGGGGTGGGAGGCCCAACAGGAGCCGGTTTAGACCAGGCTGGCCCAGGTCCCATCCACCTCTACATTGCCTGCAGCACTTTGGCACTTTCTAGAAGAAAAGGACAAAACGAAGCATCACAGCTCTGCTTTTGGGTCCTCTCCCAAAAAGGGAGGCCGATCCTGTGCAAGCCACTTTCAGATATAGGAGCGCGGTAGTGTGGACGATATTCTTGCTCAGAATCAGGGCCAAGGTCCTGGCCAGGGGACGTGCTTAGCCCTGGGAACCGGCTTGCTGTTGTGCTCTGGCCTGGACACTTCCCCAGCCTGGCAAGGCTGCTTGCTCCTCCAGGGAAACATGGCAGCAGGTTTCTGTTTACGCTTTTGAAGTCATCTAGAATGGGGCCTGACCTTCGGCAGGGGACTGACTATCGTCAAGCTTATTTTGAGGCCGTTCAAGCCAGGCCTGGTCCTTGTGGTAAATCCCAAGCAGGGCTCAGGAGTGACAGCAACACAGAAAAATAAATGCCAACAGAAAAACTCCTGAAACACTCGCTAAGGTGACAAATTCACACCCTGCTGCCGGAGGACCTGTGAGTCAAGTTCCACATTAAAATCTTCATTTCCCACACTGCCGAGATGCACCTGGAGCTCCTAGGCCGTGTGTGTGTGTGTGTGTGTGTGTGTGTGTGTGTGTGTGTGTGACAACCCCCCCCCCCCCAGGAGTCAGGGTAGGGCGCAGGATGGGGTCTGTCTTAACTCAGAGTCTCCAAGAACCTTCTCCAGCTTCTGAGCAGCCTCCCTCCCCCGAAACTGCCACACTTAACCTAGCACTCATTCCATTCTCCAGAACCCCTTTTACCCTGATACAACTCTATTTTTAGACATCTCCTTCCAATCCTCGCACTTGTGGGGTCGTCTCTGGTAGGTCAGACAAACCTCTTCCAGCTGAGAATGTGCATCTCATCTAATCCTTATCACAAGCCCAAAAAGACACTTATTTTCCCATTTTACAAAAGGGAATGGCGCTGGGTCTGAAGTACTCTCCAAGGTCTCCATTAGCGGAGGTGAACTTCCAGGGCTGTCTCTGCGCTTCACCCCACGGAATCTGGTGGGGTTCCCTATGTCTCCTTCCTTTTATCTGCCAGAGCCCAGCAAGCTACCAGCCAGCCCCCCCTCTCCCCCCGCAGGCCCTCCTGCAGGGCGGAGCAAGCTCCCCTAGGCCAGTGATTGGAGCCTTGGTGCCCTCTGCTGGAAAAAGACTAAAATGCTAGCTCGAGTCTGCACTGCCACCTTAATGTCGTCTTCAAAAGAATACTGGGTGGCTTAGCCGTGAAGCATCTGCTTTTGGCTCAGGTCACGATCCCAGAGTCCCAGGTTGGAGCCCTGCACCCCTGCCCACCCCTGCTCACCCCTGTTTGGCGGGAAACCTGTGTCTCCATCTCTCATTCCTCCTGCTTGTGTTCCCTCTCTAGCTGTGTTTCTCTCTGTCAGATAAATAAAATCTTTTTTAAAAGTAAATAAATAAAATGTGTGCCCAGCCTTCCATTCACCCACCCACATGTTCACCTAGCCATCCACCCTCACTCTCTGGCCCCCCCCCCCAAAAAAACCCCAGCTCCTCTACACCAGGGCCTCAGTGATGAAAAGAAGGAACCAGGAAGCCTCACGCTGTGTGCCCCTTTCTTGTTTGCAGAACACTTCACACCCCTTGTGTCCTTGTCCCCACAACAACCCAGAGGAGGCTTAGAATCCCATCCCCATTTTACTGATGAGGAAACAGCCCCAGAGAGGTGAGCAAGCATGTTGCTGGAGAAAGTCTTTAGGGACAGAGACTAATTTCAAAGCAGGGCTAATTCTGCCACCTCAGGCAAGCCTCTTCTTCTCTTCTTTTTTTTTTTTTTGTTAAGATATTTATTTATAAAAGCGAGTGAGCAGGGGCTGATGGGGAGAGAGAGAGAGAATCTCAAGCACACTCCCTGCTGAGCATGGAGCCAGGTGCCGATCTCAATCTCTGAACCCTGAGATCATGACCTGAGCTGAAACCAAGAGTCAGATGCTCAACCACCTGCTCCACCCAGGCACTGATGGTAAGCTTCTGAAGCTCTAGGAACCTCAGTCCCTCATCTGTAAAATTATCTCACACAACTTCCATTTATTATGCATATGCTATGAGCCAGGCATGACTTTGGGGAAGGCAGCCTTGAGCAGGTCCAGGACAGTACCCGTTCCTCTGAAACTCACACTACAGAGGCTACAACAAGGCTTCAAGGAGACGAGAACATATCATATGTCATCTAAGTGCCTTTCATGTCACATCACTGTCATTGCCTCTCTGAGGAACAGAAAAGGATTTGGGGATGCTTTGCAGGGAACAGAAAATGTGGTGGAACGGTTGACATGATTTAAAAAAGAAAAAAGAAGTGGCACCCATGGGAGTTGAGGGCACCTGTGGAGTTTGGAGCTAGACTGCTAAATTGAAATCCCAGCATTGCTCCTTAGAGCTGTGTGATCTGCAGCAGGCGATATCTTCTTTGTGCTTTGGTTTTCTCATCATTGAACAGGGCTAATAATTAAACCTGCACTTATTATCTAGCTTGTAAATGCTGAACAGGGTCTTGGGGACCCAGAAATGAACAAGACAGGAGAGGTCTATCCCATCTCACAGGAGTGTGATGATTAAATGAATTATTATGTGCCAAGAACCTAGAACAGCCCTAAATGTAATGGACTACTTGCTATTGTGATTATCCTGAGTGGTGGCTATTTATTTGTACACTATGTTTGCTGATGCTTCTTGACCACCTGAGGCTGATGAAGGTGATGGGGGGGCAGGCTTGTTCTGTGGGCAAAGTGTAGAACAGGGACCCAAGTATCAAGGCCAGAGGGAGGAGGACAGAAGTCCTAACAGCCCAGCAACCCACAGCAGGGCAGCTGGCCCGGGGGAGAGAGACGCTCACCCGGGGAGGTGTGCAAGAGATACTACCCGAGAGGTGGCCCAGAGGCCATGTAAAGCTCCTTCTTCAGCTATGGGCTTCCATTTTTCCAGAGGCCAGGTGGCATGGACTCTAAGACCCCTGTGTTGAGCCCCCAGGAGGGATCAGAGCGGCTACCTCCTGCTCTCAAGCCTGAGGCCAGGTAACTGCCGTCTGCTTGTGACTCCGTCTCTGCCAGGACCTGGGAGACCAGCGGACACCTTGACCGGCCCTTCCGCTCACAGACATGCCTGGGGCAAGCTGCCCAGCTGATGCCATGTGACACAGTGGCAAACCTTCCCTGCCAGCCTCTGTGCAGATTGCAGATTCGTGGGCAAAAGAAATGGCTGTTTATGTTTGAGGCTGTTTCCCAGCATTAGATAACTAGGCCACACTCTTCTGGTCTCCACAAGAATCCAGAGACAATATGCTCATAGAACGTATGGATGCATCTTGCACAAGCCAGGTCACTTGTGCAAGTTACTTACCTTCCTTAAGTTATAGTTTCCTCATCTGTAAAATGGCAACAACAATAGCAACATCTTAAAAGTGCAAATGTACTTTCCATAGGAAGGTCTTGGAAATGTACTCTATTTGCCTCCCTGCATATCTGCCCTTCTCTTCAGGTTAAAATCTAAAACTCCTGAGCCTGGTACTTGAGGCCCTTCTTTCATTCAGTCCCTCCAGGCTTGTCCTTTGCCATGCCACCCCCCCCCCCGTAGGAAGCTTGGTGTTCTCCACGCTCCCTTACTTCCAGACACGTGTCTCTGCCAGTCCCACTGCTTCAGTCGCCTTCCTCCCCTACCCACTTGGAGAACTGCTTGCTATAGACACCTGGGACCTAGTCAGGTGACACCTCCTCCTGGAGCCTTCCTTGCCTCACCCAGGCAGGGGGTCCCCTCCCCTGCACTTTCTTCTGTGTTTGCCACGAGACTTTGTCTCGGGAGGGAGATGCCAGACCATGGCCCCACTGGGCACAGAGGTCATGTCTGATTGTGGGCCGGGGCACTCAGGACAAATTGGTTAAAGACTAAGTTGGTCAGATGAGCCCAGGCGAGAGCAGGGCCAGAAAGCTGTGGATCTTGTGTGGGCAGCAGGGTCGAATGTGTGGGGTCATCAGCCTTCCATGGACCACTGTGAACAGAGTTTCCGGAAGTCTCTGGATGCCCAATGCAGGAAGACTGACAGACTCCAGAAATAGGGAGTCTCCCAGATGGATGGAGATTTGGGCCCAGGTTTGAATCCAGACGCATGCATGAGTTGTCTCTTGCCCCCCCACCCCTCTTTCAAGGTACACAGCCCACATCCAGATGTACCTGGCCATCTCTGCTCTATGCACATCTGCTGATCTTACCCCTTTCTTCCTAGGCGTCCTCCTGTGATCTGGGCAAATCTCCCCTCCTGCAAGGCTTGGATGGACTAAAGCTGGTCCCTTAATCTCTTGTGGTGGGGGTGGGGGGGACTATACCAGGTAGGGACAACAGCACCAGGGCCTCTCACTCCCTGGATCCCTCCCTGCCCGTAGGCTGCAGTCTGGGTGTGCCCTTCCGCCTTTCCAGGCAGCCCACTAGCTTCGGGGCTCCAGAAAGCTCTCTCCTCCCATTGCTTTGGGACTGGGAAAGCAGCTTTTCTGCTACCATTAGCTTCAAGTTTTTGCAGTATTCTTTATGGTACTCCCATATCCTCCTTGATAATAGGCCCCGGTGAAGGAGCCCTCCTAGAATTATCCAATTTTGAGTGTGCCCTCAGTTTCCTGTGGGGACCCTGACTGAGCACCAGGGCTGCTTTAGAAGACAGACCCTTCCAACAGGATTGTGGAATTGGGTCGGTCTTGCATTTGAGCAATGCGGGGATGATGTCCTTGCTGAGGCAACGAGGAGGCAGCTATCGCCACCTGGTAGCAGCGCTGCGACTCAGATGCTCCTTACAGGTCTTACAGGTCGGGGTGGGAGGGGGGAGGGGGGGCGTGTGCTGGAAGGCCAGTCTGTGTATCAAGGGCCTGTGGCACATGGCCCCGTGGCAACAATGCTCATAAAGACACTGGAGGCACCTGGCTTCTTCGTATAGCCCAAGAAAATATAAAGAGGAAATACATGAAAAATCATAAGCATATAATTGAGAAGATGCGGGAACAGTAGAAGGTTCCCATGAGAGCTTGAAGAAGTCCCTTATGTCCTGGGGCTGCGGGCAAAGGGGTAGCAGGACCCATCCCAGGTTCTGGTGGTAAAAGACCACAGAGTCACTACATACCCAGCCCAGGTGCCTTACATTAAATGAGGGATTCTAACAAGGAAGGAGAGGGCGTTGGAGACACCTGGTTGGGGCTGGGAATTGCCGCCTGCAAATTCCCCCGAACCTCCTTTGCCAGCAGAGGCAGCCCCTCCATCCCTGTCAGAATGCACCCTCTTCTCTATTAAAAGCCTTTCAGTGGTCCCACCAGGAGCAGTCTTTCCAGAAGCTGGTCCCTACGCTCTTCAGAACATTATCTCATCATTCTTCACGGCCTCCAAGCCCATTAGTGGAACACAGAGGAGAAATACAAAACCCACACCACAAGAAGATTGTCTGTATAGTGAAATTCTTAGGAGAATTTGTCAATCTATATTGGCAGGAGCCTCCCTCACTCTGACGGGGAGGCTGGCCTGTGTGGGAAACACCCATCAAATATCCACGCCTGCTGTCTTCTGTTTGGGTTTAACCAAGAAGAGACCTGGGAGATCAAAATTAGCAAGGTCAAGAGATTTGTTTCCATTGTTGCTTCCCTGCAGGGCTGTCTTGATCTGGCTATATCCCTCAACCAGAGGTCATTGCCTCCATCAAGGACTTTATCTTCTTTCATGACTTTATCTTCCTAGGGTCTAGTAACTGTGCCCCACCCCCACCCCCTTTTGGGGCCAGGATTGGTAGAACTCGGCTACTGCTAACCACAGGAGACAGCACAAGCTTCCATATACTTTTGTTAACAGTTCCTGGGTAAATAAATCCTCCTTGAATTATCCTAACTTGCATATGCCTCTGCTTCTAGCTGGGATCCTGACTGGTATAAACTATTCTTTCTTTAAACTGTTAAAGTCGAGAGGGCTACCGCCGCCGAGGAAAAACTCCAAGAGACGCTCTCATGCAAGCAGCAAGGGGTTTATTTGCCAAGCATGCTGGGGCCCTCTGTAGGCACAGGAACAGAGGAGCCCCGAGAAGGGGTTGGTAGGGGTTTATATGCATTTCAAACAGCAAGCATGAGTCACACAGTAATTTACTCCGTTGGGTGTGACGACATTCTTGCCCTCTCCCCAGTTCCTGAATTGCCCACACCTTTGGGGCAAGGAAGCAAGATACACAGATGGTTCTTTGACTTAACTGCCCTTCTTTGGTAAACACAGGTCTTGTAAAGGCATCAATCACCAGGGGGTCTTAGATATGCAGAGGCCTAAGTCGCCAGGGAGTTTCAGAGCCTGTTCTGCTGGCCTTGAGGCTAAGCAGGCCCTAACAAACATCCTTCTTTCCTACATGACTCAAGGGCACTGAGCACTTTCTTTTTCAAATCATGTAATCTGTATCTGCATCTAGTAAGTGCTTGGTAATGGTGATGATGGTGATTGTTGTCATTATTAGTGTCCTTCATTTACTGAATGATTTAATACTCATTCACAGCTACCCCGTGAAATAGATATTATAGTAGTATCACTGTGTTTGTAGATAAGGAAACCAAAGCTCAGAGAGGTTAAGTGACTTGCATAGGGTCACTCAGAGAGTCAATGTTGGGTTGAGGATTTTAACCAAGGTCTGTAGGCCTCAGAGTTTCCTCCTGGTTACTGTGCCAGGATGGGTTTACCCAGTTTGAGATAGTAACTTATTATTCCTTCCATCCCAAAACTGTCCCCAGTGATTGTTCATGGCCCAAGTGTCTAAGAGTCAACCTTCACTCTCTTGGAGCAATTCATCTTGTTGCCTTGGAGATCCTAATAAGTTTATATCTACCATCGGTCCTTTAGTGTAAGAATGACCTTTCTGTGATCCTCTTGTGAGAAGATTTTAAATGAGAGAACAGGATCCTGCCTGGAGTATGATGGAGAGTGAGAGGGAGATGATGGAAGTTAGGAGTGGAGTATGGTAGGAAGGAAAGAAGATGGCTCTGACTCTCCCTTTAGCAATGTCATAAAGCAGGTGGTAATGATTTTCACAGGGAAGCTTGGATTCAGGTTCTAGCCTTAACCCAGTTTGCTATGGAATGAACTCTTGCAGGCTGTCAGTCTTTCCCACTACTATATGCCTATGGTGGACAGATTCTCAGGTGGTCTCCATAGCTCCTCCTGTTTCCTGGTATTTGTACCCTTATATCACCCCTCCGTTTGAGTGTGGGTAGAACCTGTGACTTGCTTTGAACAACAGAATATGGTAAAGAATGTGGTATGATGCTACTCTGATGATTTTGTTGCACTAGATTACATTATGCTTTCTAAGACTATCTTGCTAGCAGATTCTCTCTGTTCCTGGATTTAAAGAAATAAGTTTCCATGAATCCTATAGGCAACAACCTGAAGGAGATGTTGGAAGCAGATCCTTCCCTAGCTGAGCCTCCAGATGAGAACTCAGCCTTGACCAATGTACTGACTGTGGTCTGTGAGACCCTAAGCTGAATTCTCGTTAAGGTGCACCCATACCTAAGATCCACAGAAACTCAGATAAAGCACTTGTGCTGTTTTAAGTCACTAAGTTTGTGGTAATTTGTCATACAACATAAAAAGCTAATACGATGTATGATTTTTTAAAATGTTGGTTAAGTTAAAAAAAAAAATAGGGGTGCCTGGGTGGCTCAGTCAGTTATGTGTCTGAGTTTTAGTTCCGTCTCAGATCATGATCTCAGGGTTGTGGGATCAAGCCCCAAGTTGGGTTCTGTACTCAAAGGGGAGTCTGCTTGGGATTATCTCTCTCAGTCTTCCTCTGCGCCTCTCCCCACCCTACACTAGCTCTCGTGCATGCTCTTTCTCTTAAATAAATAAAGAAATCTTTTTTAAAAAAAGAATTTATTTAACAGAAAGAAATTCAGCTAGAGAGAGAACACAAGCAGGGGGAGTGAGAGAGGCAGAAGCAGGCTTCCCGCTGAGCAGATAGCCTGATGTGGGGCTGGATCCCGGGACTCCAGGATCATGACCTGAGCTGAAGGCAGACACTTAACGACTGAGCCAACCAGGCGCCCCAAATAAATAAAGAAATCTTAAAAAATTATTATACTCAATGCTAAAAAGGATTTGGTGAAATTTGTATACCTACATTGCTAATTGGTATTGACTCTACTTTCTCTTATTATGCAACTTTTCAAACACAAGCAAAGTAGGGAGATAGTTATAATTAACTCAAGTACAACCATAGCCTATTCAAAAATTAAGGTATTTTCACACTTTATTTATCTCTCTCCCTTTTGTTTGATAATTCAAAACAAATCCCAGGTATCATGTCATTTCCAATTATATAATTTGAATGTGCATAGTTGAAAACAAATGGCAAATTTCTTTACATAACCACCTTGCCATTATTATACCTAAAAAATCTTCAGAAAAACCATGTATCAACAACTGCTCAGTCCATATTCAAATGTCTCCAATTATCTAAAGAATACCTTGGCTTTAATACATTACAATATGAAGCAATATGTAATGAGTATCTTAAAAATGTTCCTATTCTTTGATCTAATATGATTATTCCTGAAGGTTTATCATAAAGAAAAATGCAAAAGATGATAAAGGCATGATATCTATTAAATAATTATTCATAATGGTGAGAAATTGCAAACAACTCAGATATAGAGTATATGAATCATGGTACATTCTGGAAAATACAGTCCTCACCAGAACATCAATAGTCGGAAATCAGAGTGGGAGAGTGATTATAGATGTTGGGATATGAAGGAGTTCGCACATTGACAGCAGCAGGAAATCTCTACCATCCCTACTGGCAGAGGGAAAAGGGGGAAAGGAGGTGGTAGGAGCTGAGCCCAGAAATTGGAGCCACATCAGGAGGGGTGTTTGAAGAAGCCAGGACCAGAGCCATCACCGGGATACTTTCCACATGCAAGGTAGGGGTTGGGGAATCTCTGGCTTCTCTCTTTCTCCTGGCCTCCTGTCTCCTGTGAGTGTGTCCTGTTGGCTAGATCCAACCAGAAACCGAGGCAAGGGATGCCGGGAATGAAGTTTTCAGGGTCAGCCTTCTGTGGGACAGAGGGCCCTCTCTAACCTCCCTTTTGGGAGCCCAGTCAGGTTTAAGAAAGTCAGTGAATGGATCTGAGAGCAACAAGCACAAGTCTGTCATATCTCTACAAGGGCCCTAAAATCCTTCCAGAACAAGATTAGAGTTAAAAATATCCAACAAAAATATAATTAGTAACTTTTGACACACCCACCCAGTGTTTTCCTTGACCACTGAGGTTACAAATATGAATACTGTGTAGCAATGTAGAAAATACTTATACTGAATTATAATACAACATTATTACCCTTCTTTACTTTTTCTTTTTTTATATACCACCTATCACTTTGTAAAGTAAAAAATAAATCTATTTATCATGTGTATCGTTTGTTGATGCCCTACTCCTACTAGAAAGTTAGTTCTGTGAGGGGGAAAAAAGTTTGCTTTTTGTTTGTTTGTTGATGGATCTTAAGTGAACGTTTATTTTTTTTTAAAAGATTTTATTTATTTATTTGACAGAGAGAAACACAGCGAGAGAGGGAACACAAGCAGGGGGAGCGAGAGAGGGAGAAGCAGGCTTCCCGCCGAGCAGGGAGACGGATGCGGGGCTCGATCCCGGGTCTCCAGGATCATGACCTGAGCCGAAGGCAGTCGCCAACCAACTGAACCACCCAGGCGCCCCTTAAGTGAACATTTCTTGAAACATAATAGGTGCTCAGTAAATATTGTTAATGTGAATTAAGTGATGTGAAGAAAGCAACCACTTTACAAGGTTGTTGTAAGAGTTCAATGAGTTAGGATCACTAGCATGTGGTAAATACTTCATGTACTTAGAAAAGGTCAATTTCAACTAGGTAGGAGAGGACAGGTGGAGAAGGAAGAGTTGAAAATCCGCTGGACTGTGGTATCCATTCCCATAAAAGCATCCATCCCAAAAAAGGAAGATAGAAGAATCACCATTACAATCCCAAAGAATCAATGTGGTGTGATGAGCAGAAGCCTGGATGTGTAATTGGCCCTGTCACTTACTAGCTCTGTGCCGTTGGTCAAATTACCTAACCTCTCTGGGTACTATTTTACTTATCTATTAAATGGGATAACAATAATACCTGTCTCACTGAGTTGTATAAATACTGCCCAGCACAGGGCTTGGCACGTACTGGGTGTTCAGTAATGCTAGTTACTTTAGCGTTAGCCCATCCTCCACCCCTCCAAGGAGCACAGGGCAGGCCTGGAGCTGTCCAGAGTGCTGAAGACATTCTCCTTCCCTCCTTCCCTCAGTTCCTTTGTCCTTCATTCTCTCCTTCCTTTCTCTGCTTGGCTCCCCAGAGCCCTAGGGTTTGAATAGATCAAATTTTCCAAGTGGCTTCTTCAGGCTCCTGAGGGGGACAGGGAGGAAATGAACCATATATGAAGCACTCATTGGGCAAGAGCCTTGGGAAGTGGGCAGGCAGCAAGAGCTAGAACGTTAACAACAGGGCTTCCCCAGGCCAGAACCTACTTGAGGAGCTTAACATTTGAGACCCTGGTGCAGCAACCTTAGGATCCACAAAGAGCCAGTGAGTCAGCCTCAGTGGCACAGCGTGGCACAGCATGGCAGGTGGGTCCTCAGAGAGCTGCCCTGAAGGAAGGCAAGAAGAGCCAGGTTGGGGGGGGGGCAGTGTAAGCAGGGTGACCCTTGGCTACAGGAGCTGAAGGACCTCTTGCTCTAACAGGAATTCTCCATCCTCCTTCCTTGGGTTCCTATTACCTTTTTTATGTTGCTCATTTGTCTTTTAATGCAGCCAAAGGCATCTTTATCTTTTTGGGTTCTGATACTGTGAATTGACTAATTCCATGGGCTTGGCTCTGCACCTAATCATTGGCATCCATCTCCTAGAGTCTAAAAATACAAATGGTTTCCCCCGGGTAGGTGTTGAATTAACCCACTGCGTCGGAGGTGGGAACACTGTCAGCTCACATATTCCTGGGAGAAGGGCTGGGACATGGGACACGGTCAGCTTCAGAGACAAAACCAACAACTGCCGGGAGCCGGCCCTGGCAACAGTCGGTCAGGGTTCCCCGAAGGTGGTGACAGAGTCAGCGATAAAATGAGGAGACCCAACGCGAAGGGTGGTGTGGGGATCTCCTCTCCTGAAAACTGTGTCTTCAGGGTTCTTTATTTAAAGCTTTTTAGTTACATCAACCTAGCTTTAGGCAAATAGTTGTTTCTGTCTCTCTTGCTCTCTGCTTCTCTGTTTCTGTTTCTCTCTCTGTTGCTGTCTCTCTCTCTATCTCAGTCTCTCTGTCTCTCTATCTCTTGCTGTCTTTCGCTTCGCTCTCTCTTGCCTTTGCCTCTCTCTGCACAGGCTCTCTGTCTTTTTCTCTCAGTCTCTGTCTCCGTCTCTCAGTCTCCCTCTCTCTGTCTCTCAGTCTTTGTCTCTCTTGACTGTCAAGGGTCCCAGTCTTTTATTATTCCCAAGTGAGGAAGTTGGGTGGTGCAGTTGAATCTAACTGCTTTTGCACCCGCCCTAGGGACAGGATTAGTATTGTTACTGCAGGGTACAGAGTGATTGCTTAAACTCACAGAAGTTGAGACCATTGAGGCACAGGGATCAAGAAATACAGATAAGAGATACAGAGATATGATTACCGGGAGGAGGATTAAATGGAACTACATCTTGGATTAGCACACAAAGGCCACATTGCCCTGACCCACAGGGTATGGGGCTTTTCGGATTCTAGGCGGGGAAAGCCCAGAGGGGCTTTCATTCACATTCATAGGTACCTCCACCAAAGTTTTCTGGTGGCTCGGGCCTGGCAGGAGGGGCGGATCACCCACTTCCGGACAAACAACCTCCTGATTTTTACTGACACCTAGAGCCTTAGAATTGAAGGATTTTGGAGACCTACATCTAAACCAAGCACTCCCTGTACGGATGGAGAAACCAAGGCACAGAAAGAGCTCTGGGCTCTGTTCCACAAGTCAGCAGCAGAGCTGGGGCTAAAAGGAGCTCCAGGCCTGAGTCTTCTCTGAGTCCCTGCATGCCTTCAGCTGTAAGGTTCCTGCGATATTGAGTATGGCCAGGAGGACTGTGGCGCCAGGGGAGCCTGCTGCTGTTTTGTGGGACAGAAGGAAATCCCTATGACTTCTGTACCTCAGTTTCTCCATTTGCACACAAAACAGTTAGATGTTTAGCTCTTCAAGGATCCTTCAACTGTGATGTTCTAGGTGCTTGGTGGTTTAGGTGTCCGGTTGGGAGGTAGGAAGCTGAGCTCCAGGTCTAACTCAGCCCTAACATTTGACAAGAGCTCAGACATATTGCTGTTCCCTCAGAGTCAGTTTCCTCCTCTGACGAAGAGGGTAAAATGTCTCTTCTTGGGGACTCTGAGAGGACAAGGCAAAGTGGTGGATCACAGGTGCTTTGGAAAGTACAAATTAGGGGATGAGGCGGCTGTCATTAGTATCAGGTTTGTATGCTTACGTTTCCAACCGGAAATAATCAGCTCTCTCTGAGCCCAGAACAAGCCCAGCTGCTCCCAATGGATTCATCCCGAGGGGTGGGGATGCTAGGAGACCACTTGGCTCATCAAGATAGAGGAGGAGGGAGAGCACAGAGCACTCCTCAGAGGCTCCGAGGAGAACAGCGCTCCCCAAGGCCCTTGAGGAACTGTAGCATCACAGAGCTGCAGGGCTCCGGGTTAGCTAGCACTGCCAACTGGTAACTCTAACAGATAGGGCGCTGAGAACGGGGGGGCAGAAACTGCCCGTCCAGCTCTTGCCACACCCGCACCCCTGCCGCTCCTCAAAGATTTCAAGATGGTGATGATGATAGCTATTCTGAGTAAGTACCCACTTACTTCCATTTAGCAAGCACTCCTACCTCCCTACCCCAATGATATCCCCATTGTAGTTTTAATGCATTTTAGTTTTTGTTTATGCACTTTGTTTTTTTATGCATTTTAGTTTATGCATGCCACAATATCTGGATAGCTATTGTCATCTCCACTTTACAGATGGGAAATGGAGGCCAGAGAACTTAAGTATCTCATCCACTTAGGGACAAGCGAGTAATAAAAATCAGGGTTTACTCTACTGTGTGATTACAAGGACTTTATTATTCCTCTGCACTGAACTAATTTCTTTTTTTTTTAAGATTCAAATTTATTTATTTGAGAGATAGAAAGCACGAGAAGGGGGGAAGAAGAAGAGGGACAGAGGCTCCTAAGCAGGCTCCATACTCACACAGGGCTCAATCTCATAACCCCGAGATCACGAGGAGCCAAAACCAAGAGTCAGACATTTAAGCGACTACACCACCCAGGAACGCCCGAACATAGTCTCTAAGGACGTCTTCTGCACAGACCATTGCTGTTGGCATTGAGAAGGCACTCCCTTACTCTCCTGACCTACACTTCCAAGTATAGGCTGCTCCTGGTTTGCCTCCCCTGGGAAGTCCTCCATGAGCTCACAGCACCTCTCTACCAGTTCTGCCTACTGCCTGCACTTGTGGTCAGCTCTTCTCTTGGCTGTAACTTACCTCCTTACTGGGCTAGCAGTTTCTTAAGGGTGAGATTGGATTTTATCCATATGGGGCACCCAGCGTGGAAGGCTGCTGACTGCAGGAAGGAGGTGGGAGGACTTGGCTGAGGGCCATGGCTGGGGAATGGGCCATGACAAGGCTGTAAGCAGAGGATGGACATAAAAGTCCTGGGACAGTGGATGGAGTGGGGGGGGGAGGGTGCTCTAGTCCAAATGTCCTTGTCAAGGAGGTCCTGTGTGGGGTGGTGGGTGAGTGGGAGAGACTTGTCCTCATCCTGGCCCTCTGCCAACTCTCTTCAGGCCCCCTTTGTTTCCTCATCTGTACTGTGGAGACAGAAAGACCGTGAAGCAGGGCTGAGCGGGTCAGGGAGAGGAATATGCCCGTGCATTATACACCCACTTGCTACAAACACGCGTGCACTATGGGGCCCCAGAGTCCACCAGAGTCAAGTGCTGGGGGATGGCACTGGCCTTAAGGGGATGGAGCAGGGGAGCTCAGAGGGGCATCAGGGGAACTGGCCCACCTGGGAAGATAAGTGCAGGAAACAAACAAACAATATGTTGAGAAAAGCAGGATTTGTGGCACACCTAAGTACCCTAAGTACCAGGGACTGTGCTAAGTGCTACACATCATGGCATTTAACCATCATAGTCCCTCCATAAAGTAGACTTTGTTTCCCACATTTTTACGGAAGAGGGAAATGAGGCTCAGAAACCTCAGAGATGGGTAGAGGGCAACAAGGGCGGGCAGAATGTGAGCCAGGGCTGACCAGCTCTGACTCCGGAGCCCACACCAAGGGACCGAGCTTCAGCCCAGGACTGAACCTGGGCATCACCAGGCCGTGAGCCAGTCTTGGGGAGGATGTTAACCCCCTAAAGGGCGGGGGGGGGGCGTCTTCAGACATGATGGGTCCAAATCTCTCAGTTTATCAATGAGGAGGCTGAGGTTCTGGGGAGAGATGTCTGCTTCAAAATCATGCAGAGAATAATGGTAGAAAATGCCAGAAAGCAAAATTTATTTTTGTCCCCCTTTCCCAGGACTTACGGAGGGGCGTGTACCCTGAAGGTTGGTGCTGGGCGTGGCTGCACAGGAAGATGTGCCTGCCCTCTCAGGGCCCGGGGGGGGCCACTGTCCGTCATCCAAGGACACCCTTTTTCCCTCCTCTTCTCTCTTTGGTGCTTTGGGGTGCCCTCCTATGGGCTGGCTCACTCCCCAATCTGGCCCTAGGAACAGCGACCTTCACCTTAGGGGTGCTGGGTCCCTGGGACTGTGACCCCATCTTTGCCCAGGCCCTTCCCGGTGTGGCTGCCCGGCTGGCTGTGGACCAAGCCAACGAGGATTCCTTCCTGATGCTGGGCTCGAGGCTGGTTTCCGTGGTCCTCCCCACAGGCTGTGACACCCCTCATGCCCTGGCCACGTTCCTGGCCCACAAGAATACTGCAGCTGCCTTTGTGGGCCCTGTCAATCCCGGTTACTGCCAGACAGCGGCGCTGCTGGCCCAAAGCTGGGGCAAGACCCTCTTCTCTTGGGCTTGTGGAGCTCCAGAAGGAGGAGGGGAGCTAGTGCCCACCTTGCCTTCGGCTGCCCACGTGCTGCTGTCTATCATGAGACACTTTGGCTGGGCGCGCGTAGCCATTGTGTCCTCCCACCAGGACATCTGGATGGCCACAGCCCGGCAGGTGGCCATGACTCTCAGGACACATGGGCTGCCTGTGGGGCTGGTGACCTCTCTAGGACCCGGAGAACAGGGGGCCACGGAGGTCCTGGAGCAGCTGTGCAGCGTGGAAGGCCTGAAAAGTAAGTGTGCCTGGGCGCCTTCCCTTCCTCCTGTGGGCAGCAGGACTTTGTATGGCCTTGAAGACACTGGCCTGAGCCCTGGATGGCAGCCCTGCATTTAATCTCAGAGAAGCCCTGTGAGCGAGTCCTGTTGAGCTCTGCACTTTGCAGCTCAGAGAAGCTGTGTAACTTTCCCGAGGCACACAGCTGGCAAGCCGTGCCATCGGATTTTGAGCTCTGATTCAAGTGTTGGTAGTGGAATGAGAGCCCAAAGCTTCCTTGCTTCCTGAGAGTGTAGCGATACTTCAGCCCAGGAAGGCAGCTAGAGTCAGAGTCACTGCTTTTCGTTTTTGAAAAAAAGATTTATTTTTAAGTGATCGCTACACCCAACGTGAGGCTTGAACTTACAGCCTGAGACCAAGAGGTGCATGCTCCCCAGACTGCTGTGCTGAGCGCTGGGTCATGTAGGGGAACAGGACCGACAAGGGGGTGGGTCTCCGGACTCGGTGACCTCACTTCTGTGAGCCCCGGTTTTCCAGGAGATGAAATGGGTATGATGACAGCCACCTCACCCGGTCATGAGCAGCAGCTGCTTGGGGCTGAATGCTCTGCAAACATTTCATTCAGCCAAGAGTCAGAGTGCTGCTGGGCTCGAGCCTGGCTGGGCTCTAGGG
This sequence comes from Spilogale gracilis, assembly GCA_004023965.1. Lineage (NCBI taxonomy): Eukaryota > Metazoa > Chordata > Mammalia > Carnivora > Mephitidae > Spilogale > Spilogale gracilis. The sequence goes on from PITA01012853.1 coordinate 16,875, forward strand.
GTTGTGGGGGCAGGTGAAGGGAGGATGCCCGGGGCCCCAGTGGTGAGGAGCTCCGGTCTGGTGGGAGGTGCTTTGCTTGGGAGTGGGGAGGGCTTCCCAGAGGAGGTGACACCAGGGCAGCTTCTGAGAGGTTGATTGCAGGCGGCAATGAGGAGGAAGGCATTCCAGTGCAAGGGAGCAGAGTAACATGTGATGGAAGTAGGAGAATGGACAGCTCAGTTCTGTGTGGCCTAAGCACGGTGGCAGTGGTGGTTGGGGACACATCATCAGACTCCTCTACCACTGTTGCCGAGTTTTGAGTTCCAACCAAATTGCCGGCTTTCAGGAGCTGGGAGGCAGAGGGGTGCGGGGCACATTCTTTGGGGTCTGATTGCCAGAGTCTCAGTCCCGGCCCCACCTCTTACCAGCTGGGTGACCTCAGGCAACTTACTAAACCTCTCTGTGCCACAGTGTCCTCATCAGCGGCAGGAGGCTGCTAAACCCCCTCCATCCCAGTCCAGGCCTCTCTTCGGTTGTGGGTGTCAGCTCCCCCGTGTGGCCAACTGCAGAACAGCACCCACAACTTACCGCAGGAGGGGGTTTTTTTTGGTTAGAAACCAGAATAAACTCAGGGCCAGAGACTGGGCAAAGGAATCCCTGGCGTGTTTCTTCCTGGCGTTAGTGAGTGAGTCTCTGAGGGTCCTCCCCACTCTGCTGGGACAGGGAGCAGGTGGCTTGTGGCCCATGGCCCAAACCACGTGGCCACCCAGGGCTCTGGGCTGTGACTTCCATGTGACCAGAGGGCCTCAGGCACTAGCAAGGAGAACCTCAGCCTTCCTGGGGGCCTCTGTTTTCGCGGATTTTCTAGAGAAAGAGATGGCCACAGAAATCTGAGTGGGTAGCCCTTTGTTGGCTGAGGTTGGAGCCCTGGTCAGGGACCTGAGAAAGATACAGGGAACCCCTAGCTCGGGTAGATGTGTGAGATGCTTGCCTTGGGCAGTCTCTCTTCTGCCCTGGGGCCCTGGAGACAAGGCTGCCTTATCACTAAGGGCCTATCTCCTTCTCCAAGGCAAAGAGGAATGTGCTCACAGGAGGGGATTGGACCTGAGAGTTGGGACCCCGGTCTGTGGCAAGCCTGTCCCTTCTCCCCGCAGTTGTGGTGCTGTGCATGCACTCGGCGCTCCTGGGGGGTGTGGAGCAGACGGCTCTGCTGAGAAGAGCGGGGGCCCAGGGCCTGGCAGACGGGAGGCTGGTCTTCCTGCCCTATGATACCATGCTCTTCGCCTTGCCCTACCGCAACCGCTCCTACCTCGCCCTCGGTGACAACGGGCCTCTTCGGGAAGTCTACGACGCTGTCCTCACCATCAGCCTTGAGTCCGGCCCCGGGGACAAGTCCTTTGAAGCTGCCCAGGCCAGCAGAGACGAGGCCACGCCTTCAGAGCCAGAGCAGGTGGGTCTGCCCAGGCCCTTGCAGGGCCCAGAGTGGGGGGCCAGGCAGGTTACATGCACTCTTCATGCACTCTAGGCCTTCCTGGCCTTGGTCGACCAGCCCCACCTCCACTGTGGGCATATGACCTATCCCTTATTGGACAAAGTGTCCCTGCCTAGTCCCTAGGCATACTCTCTCCAACTTCCAGTTCTCTCTCTCTCTCTCATCTGTGTTTGGGGGGGGGGTGGAGTCTATTAATCACTCTTGGCCTGCTTCATCAGTCCTCCCTCTTCTGTGACTTTTTGCTTCTATTTTTCTATCTTTAGCTCAGTGCCTGCAATTTCCCTTTCTGGCCCCAGCTGGTCTTCCTCTCACAGATGTTCTCCTTCCTCTTCCTCTGCATCTGCCTAGCAAATTGTGCAGATCAGTAGGCGAGATGCTGGGGTGGAGGAGAATGGGAAAGTTTTCTGGAGTCACTGCTGTGAATCTAAGGGGGGTCAGCAGAGGGGGGGCGTGGGGGCTGGCTCAGCTTTGGGGCACAAGGACTCAGCTGCTTGAGTCCCCCTTGGGATGTCTGTTTCTTGGTGACAAGAAGGCAGCAGTGTCTGGAGGGGGTGACAGCAATGCAGATGCTGATGGAGGAACTTATAATGAGTCATTCATCTGACAAATGTGAACGGGCTCCCTCTGCTCTGCCCCTGGGCCAAGCGTCAGGGACAGAGAATGGGTAAGACTGACCAAAGCCTCCGGGAAGCTTCCACTGGGGCAAGACAGATAATGCCCAAGCAACCATATAACCAAATTCAAATCATGATAATGTCGCCAAGCAAACGAAACAGGATAAAGTGACCGAGAGTGGCCGGGGTAGAAATGGCGGCAACCGGAGTTAGGACAGGCAGGGAAGAGCGATGCGAGGAGGTGGCCCTTGCGCAGAGTCCTGAATGGGAAGGAGGCAGCCGGGGTGCAGAGCTGGGTGAGGAGCAAGCAGGCGGGGCAGTGGCAGGTGTAAAGGCCCTGAGGCAGAGTGAGCCTGGAGGCTGGAGGAACAGGCAGAGGGCGTGGAGAGGCTGTAATGTGGAGCCGGGGTCTGAGATGAGCTTGGGGGCCAGGCCGTGTGGGCCATTTTTTTGCCAGATAAGGTCTCAACTTATAAGTGTCAACTTATAAGTGAAATGGGAAGCCATCAGCAGGTGTTAAGTAAGAAATACTTTGATTCATTTTTTTGAGATTTATTAGAGAGAGAGAGCGCGTGCATAAGCGGGAGGGGCAGGGAGAGAGAGGATCTGAGACAGGCTCTGTGCTGAGCACACAGCCCTACCTGGGGCTCAATCCCATGACCCTGAGATCATGACTGGAGCTGAAACTAGTCAAAACCCCTTGATTTATATATATGTATTTTTAAAAAGTGCTTTGGTAGCCTGAGTGGCCTGAAAAGACCCAGGTGAAGCAACGAGGCCTTTAGGAGGCTTCTCTGCAGGCTAGGTGAGCAGTGAGGGGGCTTGGACCCAGAGGGCAGGAGCAGGAGGGGTGAGGAGTCATTTGGGCTGGGAATAAGCTCTGAAATAAAACCAAAAAGAGGGGCACCTGGGTGGCTCAGTCATTGGGCGTCTGCCTTTGGCTCAGGTCATGATCCCAGAGTCCCTGGATCGAGCCCCACATCGGGCTCCCCGCTTGGTGGGAAGCCTGCTTCTCCCTCTCTCACTCCCCCTGCTTGTGTTCCCTCTCTGGCTGTGTTTCTTTCTGTCAAATAAATAAAATCTTAAAAAAAAAAGATTCAATGACAAACTGAAAGAGAGGAATAGAGGAGTTGGGAATCAAACCTAGACTTGAGACACCAGGCAGGTGCTCGCTCCATTTCCCAGATTGTGGGAGGAATGCTTGTGTCGCAGAAGCAGACAGAAACCTTGAAGAGCAGGAGTTCTGTTCGGATCTATCAGGCAGGTTGGAGGTGCCTGCGAGACGTCGGAGCTGGGGGTGGCCGTGGACACGGTCGTACCACTGGGTGGGCCTGAGGTCCGGTGGGACCACAGAGAGGGCTGTGTGGGCGGAGGTGGGGCGATAATCCACATGATTGCAGCTGGCAGGGCTCGGAGATGTCTGGGCGTCTGTGCCATGGGGTCATGCGGTTGAGAGACCCTTTCTTCCACAGGTGTCTCCGCTCTTTGGGACCATTTATGATGCTGTCGTCTTGCTGACCCATGCCCTGAGCCGCTCTCAGAGCCACGGTGCCGGGCTCTCAGGGGCCCACTTGGGGGACCATACAGGGGCTCTGAACGTGGCTGGCTTTAGCCAGAGGATCCGGACGGACGAGAAGGGCAGGAGGCTGGCTCAGTATGTCATTTTGGACACAGATGGTCGGGGAAGCCAGCTGGTCCCCACCCACATTCTAGACACAGGCACATGGCGAGTGCAACCCCTGGACAGGGCCATACATTTTCCAGGAGGGGCCCCTCCGGCACGTGACTCCAGCTGCTGGTTTGACCCCAATATGCTATGTGTGAGAGGTAATTCACCATCCATCTATCCATTTCTCCCTTCCCTCTTCCCTCCCTCCATCCCTCCATCTATCCATCCATTCAATGCATTTTCCTCTTCCTGGAGTGCTCCATACCTTGTCTGGTTAAATCTCATCTGTCTTATCTGTCAGGGTGGAGGGGTCCCTCCTCCGTGCTCCCCACAGCACCTGGGTGAATTATATTTGCAGGGTGTGTGTCCCACGCTGGGGAGGACCAGTGTCATCTGTTCCTCACACTAGCAGGTAGTTAATGAGGCTACCTTTGCCCCTTCTCTTCCATAAATGCTGCTGGAGGACCTTCCATGTGTCAGGCACTGTGCCCAGCCCCAGGGATATAGGAGTGGACAAAATGATGTCCCTGCCCTCATAAAGCTGGTATATTTATTTTTTTAAAAAGATTTTATTTATTTGACAGAGAGAAACACAGCCAGAGAGGGGACACAAGCAGGGGGAGTGAGAGAGGGAGAAACAGGCTTCCCGCCAAGCAGGGAGCCTGATGTGGGACTCGATCCCGGGTCTCCGGTATCATGACCTGAGCCGAAGGCAGTCGCTTAACCAACTGAGCCACCCAGGTGCCCCGAGCTGGTATATTTAAAGACCAACTCCAGGTCCTGCTTTCCAGGGGCTTCTGTCTGGTGGCAGAGACAGGGACAGCTGAAAACGACAGAGCACAGCGTGATCAAAACCGTGACCTGGGAAGCCAGGGGCTGACAGGGGAGGCTCTCTCTCCTCTGGGCTCCAGACTTCACCATCTAACAGGTTTCAGTTAATTCATTCAACCAATCCGTCAGCTAACATTTATTCAGCATCCACTGTGTCTCATGCTCGGTGCTGCGAATCGACGGTGTGATGGCAAATGAGACTCCTGCTCATGGCCAGCACCCGTGATGAAGCCCCCCGACTAATGGGGTACAGGGGTAGGGCAGGTGCTCTGAGCCCGGGCTCTGAGAGGGAACACCAAGGAGTGGTGGGGGCCTGAGCAGCAGCACCAGCTGCGGGATGGGTCTTCTCTCAGGAATCCAAAAATGGCAACTCACACTCTTGCCCAGGGTTGTCATGATCATCTCCAGTACAACCGATCAGGCATCATGGATTGACAGATCAGACGGCAGGGGCTTTGGGGAAAATGGGCTCAATGCTGCTGCTGACTAGCTGTGTGACTTTGGGCAGGTTGCATACCCTCTCTGGTTCTCCATTTCTCGTGCAGAAATAGGAACAAAGACCTAGCACTCTGAACGGTTTGTCCTTTCACGAGGGGTAAGGCAGGCTTGTGCTTTGAGGAGATGGGACGGGGTTTCATGGTCACAGGTCCTCAGTGAAAATTACTCCCCCAGGGGGCACCTAGGAACTGCAGGACCAGCTGGACTTGTCCTGTGCATGGCTGGCTTTCCCCCACCCGAGTCTCAGGGATCTTGTTGGCAAGAGGACATGCCGCGTTCTTTGTTTCCTCTGATTATCTGTCTTGAAATGTTAGCCTCATTCACCTCACCTTTCAGCCTCTGTGCATTCCTTGACTCTCATTGACGACAAGATTCCTTGAAATGGGTCTGTGCTGAGTGGATTAATGTCACTTCCTCTCTACTCTTGAATCCTCTTCACTGACTCTCTCTTCCCCTCTCCTACCAAGAGCAGTCACGCCAGGGCCTCCAGGGGGCTGAGACCCAGGGATAGCTGTCAGTCCGTGCCTTGCTCCGCCAGGGAGTGGTCAGCCCCTTTCCCTCTTCCCTGCTGCTCCACCGCTCTCCAGACTCCCCTGCTTGTGCTCCCTTGTTGGTCGCCTTTTCTGTTCTTCTGCAGTGCTGACCTGTTTCCTGACTCCTGTGGGCTCCATGCTTTGAGCTTTCTGTGTTCCCGCCACGCTCATTCCCTTGGCGTCTCACCCATTCCTGTGGCCCCAGACTAACATCTCCAACCTTGGTGGCCCCCAAACTCTGTATCTGCCCCACCTCCCGCCGGACGTGCCTGGTAAGATGCTACCTGGAGGTCTAGTCTGAGAAGTCCAAGCTTCTCAGACTTGATGTCTGAACCTGAATTCCTGATCTGCCCCCCAACCTGCCCCTCATCCTCCCCATTGCAGGTAATGGCCCCCAATCTCACAGAGGCTCCTCTCTGACTCCTCGCAGCACATTTCTGGTCCGTCAGCAAACCCTAGGGTCTCCCAGAAGCAGAGCCGTTCATCACTCACCGCCTCCTCCCTGGGCCAGGCCCTTATCATCTCTCCCTGGATTACTGCCCTGCTTCCCTCTTGCCTCGTACAACCCAGCAGGTTGGAGGATCCCTTGGAAACGTGACGGGATCTGGCACGCCCCAGCAGAACGTGCAGAGACTTGGCCTCACCTGGAGCCACATCGCTGGAGCCCTAGTCTTGGACTTCACGGCACCTGGGTGCCCTCAGCTCTGTGGCCTGTCTTCCCCCCCCTCTGCCCCGCCCTCCCTCAATCGCACCTGCTCCTGATCGCACTCTGCTGCTCCTGCTTCAGACCCCTGGCACTTGCTGCCCGCTCTGCCTGGAACGCTTTTCTGCCTCAGGCTCTATGCCTGCTCCCTCCTTGCCTCCAGATTCAGACTCCGAGTCAGGGTGAACCAGTGCTTGGGAGCCTGGATGCCAGAGCAAACCCGCCTGGGTCTGAGCCTGGGCTCAGCCTTTCACAGACCATTACTTCTCTCTGTTTCCTCTTCTACAAAACTATGATCGTGACCATCCGTACTTCCAGGGGTCATGGGGCAGAATAACTGAACTGACGTACATGACGGTCTCAGAATAGGTGCTTAATGCAATACAGTAGTGTGATAGGATTGCCAGCTATTTGCTGCTATTATTATGATGGGTTTAACTCCCACCAACGGACTCAGCATGAGGCAGACAGCAGTGCTCATCCTCCAACCAGTGAAGGAAGAGAGGAGGCAAGGAAGGAGGAAGGGACGGCCCCCTTCCTGTGGCAGCAGAGGCCAATGTCCTGTCCCCAGAATGGGGCTGGGCATTTAGCCTCCTTGCCAGCTTGAGCTGATACCGGGGTTGCCCAGAGTTGCCCTCCCAATGATCCTTAGCAGCCTCTTTAAATCCAACTCCTGACATGAGAGCTGGAGATTTGGATTCAGTGTAAGGAGGGCTCTCCTGACAGACTGAAGGACAATGAGACTGGCTGCCAAAACAGGTAGTGAGTGGCCCATCCCAGGAGGAATGTAAGCAATTGAGAGGGGTACAAAATTTTTATTCAATACCTGCCCCGTCTAGGCCCTGTGTTGAGTGCCAGGGACAGTGAGATGAGTAGACATGGACACTGCTGTCCAGCTACTCTCTCTAGTGGGAAGGGACCTGATAGGCCAGGAGACAAAAGGCCATAGTATGACCAGGACTATAATGGGACCTGAGCAGGGTCCATGGGGACCTGGGGCCAGGAAGCCCAAGAACCCAGACAGAAAATGCTAGGAATCAGTATCTGTGTGTGATGACCAATTCACAGATAGGACTTTCCCACTTGGAGACCATTCTGAACCCCATACCTGGGAAGGGTCTGGGGAGGGGTTTGCATTCCCATTTTCCAGAGGAAGGTCAAGGAAGACGTGCAGGAGCTGGGGGAAGGGGGCTGCCCTCCTTTTGCTGTTGTTACCATTAAGACTCACATTCGCCCTGCTCCCCACACAGATGCCCAGCTCCCGGGCAGCCTCCTTGCTTTTGCCCTGACCTGTCTCCTGATCCTGGCCGGCGGGGCCCTCATGTGCCTCATCAGGTAAGACTCTGTCTGCACCAGAGCCTCATTCCACCCCTTGGTGCCCCTTACCCTGCAGGATGTCTCTTCCGTTGGCACAGTCCTGGCTTCCGGCAGGAGACTTTCCTATCCCCCCTTCCCAGGACCTCAGGACCGTCCAGCACTCCTGTCCATCCTAGAACCTCAGTCAGGGCCCTGTCGAGGCTGGGGTGCCTCCCAAAAGGGTCGATTTGAAAGTTGGGGAAGAAGCCTGGAACCTCCCCCAGGGCTGTCCCTCACCGAGCTTCAGGCTATGAACGTAGACAATGAGGGCCTAATCATGATGCTGGGCCCTTCAGCATTGAAAACAATTCTCTCTGGGTCTGAAGTCCTCTGTGTTCTCTGAGACTTAGCCACATCTGGGAGAGCTAGGCCTCCACCTCCCAGCCCTCACCCTAGGCTCTGATCACCCCAGAAAGCTTCCAGGCAAATCGGAAACTCACAAGCGAGGGACCAGCAGGCATATCAGGCCAGGGGGTGAACCCTGAGCTGGGGCCAAGGGCCTCTCTTTAGGAGGAAGTGCTCAGGGGTGCCCTCCCAGCCCAGCTGGGACTGCTGGGGAGACAGGAAGAGAGCTCCGGGGCAGTGCAGGTCCAAGGGGCTGGATAACAGTGAGAATGACATGCGTACCATCCCTCTGACCCACACTTTCTCTGGCCTCCAGATTGGGTATCCAGCAGCTGCAGCTGGTTCGGGGCCCCCACCAGATCCTGTTGACAGCCCAGGAGCTCACCTTCATCCATCGGCCCCCAAGCAGACGGGTAGGTGAGGCAGGCATGGAGTTGGCTGGGCAAGCCGCTGTCTGAAGCCTGGTCCAGGCTCTTGACCAAGCTGGCTCCCTCCAGAGGCTGCTCATGGACAGTGTGAGCGAATCAAGGAGTGCGGTGGATGGAGGAAGCCTGAGGTCGGTGGCTCAGGGGTCAGCGAGGAGCCTGCCAGCCCCTGAAGAACCCAGCAATGTGGCCCTGTACCAGGTGAGGGCCTCTGTGACCCCATGTCCAGGCCAGAGGAACTGCAGTCAGTTTGGAAGAAGCTGAGGGCGCCCACAGCCTCTTGGCCCTTGGTATGCCCTACTCCTGGTATGGAATGGGAGACTGAGGCTTGAAGAGGACAGTGACCTTCCTGGGTCCCACGGCAAATCAGTGGCATGGAGTGAAAGGCAAGACTTTTAGCTCCCAGTTCAGCATGGTTTGTGATCGGACCTTGGGAAACAACCAGTTCCTGGCCTCTTGGGCCTGGGTACTCTGCGCATAGGTCCACCCAGGGCCTCTCTCAGGGGACCAGCCCACGCCACCCTCCTGCCTATTTCAGTAAGGGACAGTGAGATGCTGGGTCCCTGAGGCAGAGGTGTGGGCCAGGGCCCAGCCCTGGACAGCCTCTGGACAGAGCCTTACCACCAGCTGATAGGAAGGCTGCAAAGCCAGAGATTAGACCAGCAGGGTTCTGAAGTTGCTGAGGACACTATGGCTTCTCCGGGGCCGTGTTCCACAATTCATCGATGCTCCCATTCTCATATTCCATGACTCACGGTTGATGAGCCAGGCTAATTGTGCAGGAAGTGACGTGAGGCTCATGCTCCTTCTTTTCTACCTTCTCTCCAGGGGAATCCCATCTTTTTTCTTTTATGCTGAAAGGAGGCTTTGATTGTTTTGTCTCCTCTGAGTTAGCTGACGGGCCGTGGGTGAGGCTCAGGGGGCAGAAACCCACTAGTGACAGGGGACAAAGGGCTAAGGCTGCACCTGGCTCTGGGCCAGGCCGGGGTGAGGACAGAGCCCTGGCTCGAAGCTTCCTGCTCTCCCACCCTCCTCTCTCCTACAGACCCTGGGTCAAGGACTGCTCCCACCCCTGCCCAGTCACTTGGCAGGCTTTGGGGTGTCGTGGGTGCCTGAGGCCTGCAGAATAAAGCCGACCTCGACCTCGAGAGCTAACATGCTTTGTGTGCACCTATTGTTAGCTTCTGAGGTGTGGGTGGGGGGCTCTCATCTTCACTTTACAGAGTTGGAACATGAGGCTCAAAGAACCAAAGTCGCACGTCCAAGGTAAGAGTTAGACAGTGGTGGGGTTAGGACTGAACTTGGGCCTGTCAGCCAAAGCCGGGCCCCTGGCTTGGCCCCACCAAAGCAAAAGCTTAACTTTGGTTTCCGCTGACCGGGCTCTGCCTGGCTTGGAGCACACAGAAAAGATACATTTATGGGGAGGAAACCAAGGCTGAGAGACGTGGGGGGGATTTATCCAAGGTCACACAGCTGGGGACCAGCAGCGGTGAACTCTTGTTCTTCCTCGAACAGGGAGAGTGGGTATGGTTGAAGAGGTTTGAAGCAGGCACTGCCCCTGAGCTACGGCCCAGCTGCCTCAGCCTCCTGAGAAAGGTAGGGCCGCAGGGGCAGGGAAGGGTGGGCTGTGGACGGGGTGCTGTCAGGAGACCCCTAGTGGTATGGAGTGGGCCCCACTCAACATAGAAGCTTCTAGCCTCAGGAAGGAGTCCTCCCTATTGTCACAATTACAGCCCCATGGTGAACCCCTCAGCCACCATTACATACCGTCGCTGTCATCTTCTCACACCAGCATCCCTAGAGTGGCATCATCACCCCCAACATGGCCATCACCACGACCACCAGGGCACAGTCCCTTCCAGCAGTATCATCAACACCCTTGAAGGACTTCGTCCTATACCCTCCATCCCTCCACCCATGCACCCACATATTTGCTGTGTATTGAGCATACCTCTGTACCAGGCCATGTTCTGGGTTTGGGGGTACAGCTGTGGAGAAGAGGGACAGGGGTCCTTCCTTTGGGGAGCTTCAAGTCACTTGTCATCACTAGGCACATGAGCCCCTTCATGCCTGGGATTGCTACCACCCTGAGAGGCGCTGGGGCTGGAGGACAGAGCACAAGATTTGAGTCAGGAAGGTCCTGGGGAGAATTCTGCCTCCATGAAACACTTAGCTTTCCTGTAAAATGGAGCTAATGAAGTCTACTTCCGGGGAATGTTGAGGATTGGAGAGAACATATGAAATAACCTAGAACTGTCCCTGTCCAGCAGTCTGCCTTTGATAAATGGTGAATTTTATTATAATTATTTCCCATATGACCGCCATCTGAAATCAAGTTTGGAAGGATTAAGTGACTGCAGGCGAGGGTAGCCATAGCCTAGTGGGCATTGTGCAACCAGAGCGAACAGATGCTTCTTAAAAGAAAGAGTCCTATATGTGGTCACATAAGTTTGGAAATTGCTTGGGTTAGCCATCAGGCTTTTCAGAACCTTCCATTTGTTCTAGTCATCTATGACTGTGTAAGAAAATATAGTGGCTTCAAACAACAGTCATTTTTATGATATCCTTATATGGGTAGAAATTTGGACAGGGCTCAGCCGAGTAAGTCTTTGGTTCCATTTGGCCTTGGTTGGGGGTCATTCACTGGTATTTGGCTTTAAGTGGGCTGTCAGAGGTTGGCAAACTATGGCCCACAGGCCAAACCAGGTCCCACTGCCTGTTTTTATAGAAAAAGCTGTACTCGAACTCATGCTCATTCCTTCACATATTGTCTATATCAGCTTTTGCCCTCGTGGCAGAGGTAAGTGTTTGTGACAGAGACTGGATGGGCTGCAAAGCCTAACATATTTATGAACTGGATTTTTGCAGAAGAGTTCACTGATTTCCAGTTCAGAGGGCCTAAAATAGCTTTATGTACATGCTGGGTTACTTACATGTGTGGAAGGGCATTTGGAAGATGGGTTCAGCCAGCCCTGACTTTCCACTCTGTGTGGTCTCAGGGCCTCTCCACGTGGTCTCTCCAGTGTGATGACTCTGGGTAGACAGACTTCTTATAGTCATTCAAGGCCCCAACAGAAAGGTCTCCAAGATACGGGAAAAAATAGAAGCTGTCAGTGTCCTAAGAACTAGACCCCAAACGCACAAGACCACTTCCACCATGTTCTGTTGGTCACAGTCATCCCAGAACCTGCTCAAGGGGAAAGGACAAAGGTCCTACCTCTTTATGTCAGGAAAGTCAAAGGATTGAGGCCATTCTAAACTCACCAGATATATTAATATGATTGTGACCTGTATTCAGGTCTCCCTCACTTAGTTGACTTTTTTTTTTTTTTTAAAGATTTTTATTTATTTGACAGAGAGAAACACAGCCAGAGAGGGAACACAAGCAGGGGGAGTGAGAGAGGGAGAAGCAGGCTTCCCGCCAAGCAGGGAGCCCGATGTGGGACTCCATCCCAGGTCTCTGGGATCATGTCCTGAGCCGAAGGCAGTCGCTTAACCAACTGAGCCACCCAGGCGCCCCTCACTTAGTTGACTCTTGAACAAGGCATCCATCTTTCCTGCTTGGACGAATGTTAGCATTGCTGGTTGAGTTAGTGTTTTCTGACCTGGACAGCCATCAGGGAGGGTGTTTCCTTCTTGAGCATGATCCCTCCTGCTCGTCTTCTCCTCGTCGGTCCTTGAGTCTTGGGGGGAGAAAATGCACAGTTTTCGGGTACATGGTGCCACTTAGGTTGGGAAACAAGCCTAGAGGCCTAGACCCTGGAATTGGCTACAACTTAATCGCTTATTTACCCACGACGTTTCCACTCAGTTTTTCACCTACTTGTTCATCCATCTATCATCTGTCCATCTACCCATGTACCCATCCATCCATCCTCTACCCATCCCATCCACTCATCCATCATCTATCCATCCATCATCCGTCCTTCCATCTATCCAACCATCCTCTGTCATCTGTCCATCTATCCAACCATCCCATCATCCGTCCATCTATCCAACCATCCTCCATCATCCATCCATACATCCACCCATACATCCACCCATCCATCCACCCATCCATCCATCAGCTATCCATCCATTCATCCATCATCCATTCAACCATCCATTTATCTATGCATGCATGCATCCATCCATCATCCATCATCTATCCATCTGTCATCTATCCATCCAACCATCCATTTATCTATCCATGCATGCATGCATGCATGCCTCCATCCATCCATCCACATAGCCATCCATCCATCCATATATCCATCCATCCATCCATCCATTCATCCATCTATCATCCATCCATTTATCTATCCATGTATGTATGCCTGCATCATCCACCATCCACCAACATAGCCCTCCATCTACCCATCCATTCAACATTTCTGGTGCCTCACTGTGCTCTGCTCTGTTACTGGGTGCTGAATACTGGAGGCCAAATGTGGACTGTAACTGGTCCAGCCTTTGACAAGCCCCTGGGGGCTGCTACTGTTCTCTTTGCCCCAACAGATGCGAGAACTGAGACATGAGAATGTTGCTGCTTGCCTGGGCATCTTTGTGGCCCCTGGGGTCAGTGCTCTAGTGCTGGAGCACTGTGCCCGGGGCAGCCTGGAGGACCTGCTGCGGAATGAGACTCTGAGGCTGGACTGGACGTTCAAGGCCTCTCTGCTGCTGGATTTGATCCGTGTGAGAACCCTTCCTGGGTTTGGAGCTATTTGGCCATGGGGAGGGCAGGGAGATAAGAGATGCTCAGATTTCCAAGACCTGGTCTCCTTCTACTTTGTCTAAGAGAAACTTGAATAGTGTGGGGAAAGGTGAGAGGCAGCAGGATGGGTTTCTAGGGTCTGTGGAATTCTGAGAGGACCAGGGACCCCTTTCCTTCATCACAGGCCCTACGGGCCATCGTTATGTCACACACTAGGGCATGCGCTATCTGCACCACCGGCACTTCCCCCACGGCCGTCTCAAGTCCCGAAACTGTGTGGTGGATGGACGCTTTGTTCTCAAGGTCACTGACCACGGTTATGCAGAGCTCCTGGATATTCAGCGGGCTCCCCGCCCCCGGCCAGCCCCAGAAGGTCAGCTCCGGGGTGGGCATGGGCCATCAGTAGGTTCTGAGGCCTCTGTTTCAATCGGATGCTTATGGGGCAGGGGGAGCAGGGAGATGTCCAACCCTCCAGCACTTCCTGTGGCGTGATCTTGAGCTGTCGCAGGCCCTTTGCCTGGGAATGAGGAGGGGAACAGAAGCACCTATGTCCTCCTGGGCAATAACACCAAGTGTGTGAAGTGCCCACCCATCATGGCCCAGCTTGGGGGTCAGTGGGTGAGGACGGCATGGCTCTGCCCTGTGACTGCAGAGCTGCTGTGGACGGCTCCTGAGCTGCTGCGGGCGCCGGGGGCGCCTGGGCGGGGCACCCTCAAAGCAGACATCTTCAGCATCGGCATCGTCCTGCAGGAGGTGCTGACTCGAGGCCCACCCTACAGCTCTTCGGGGCTCTCTGCAGAAGGTACAGCACCCCTCCTCCTTCCTCAGTCTTCCCCTGGCTGGAGTCCCCATGAAGTCAGGGAGCCCTGTGACCATCAGGAAATCCAGGCAGAATAACTAGACAGACACACTTGCCTGGTTTGACCTTGACAATTGAGTTTCTTTGGCTTAAGCCAGGACCCCAGTGGCAGCTGGCCAGCTCCAGGGCTGAAGACACTGGTTTCTGGGAAAAAACCTCCACCCCCGAGGGGTGGGGATGGGAGAGCCTGGTGGTGGGTACTGGGGGCACCTGTTGCGTGGAGCACTGGGTGTGGGGAATGGGGAATGAATCTTGGAACACTGGAAAAAAAATTTTAAGTAACAATAAAAAAAACAAAAACAAAAACCCTCCACACCCATCCACCTCTTCCAGGGTCATTGCCACATCGGTGGGTGTGTGTGCCCTAACCAACCCCATGTTCAGTGTCGACTTTGTGCTCTTGCAGGCCTCAGTTTCCCCTGCTGCGTCACTTACTCATGACCTGGCTCTACACAAATCATTTCCTCTCTCTGAGCCTCAGTTGTCTTATCTTTAAAATGGGGATGAAACAAAAAATGGACCAGATCTCTAGCTGGTGTCGGATGTGAGTGGGCAGCTCAGTATCGGGGGCTGGCTTCTCTGTTGAGGGCGTCTCATCTCCTTCCAGCTGTGCAGGATCTTCACTCACACCTTCCCTGTCATTACCCACTCTTAGACATTTCCTTCTCTGACCTCAGTGCTTGGACCCAACTTCAGAAACATTTCCTTCCCGTCTGTGTTCCCCGTCAGGGTGACCCCCTGTTGCCTATGTCCAATCCCAGGGACCTGTCCCCACAGACAGCCTGGCATCTCAGCCACAGGGCAGGGCAATGATGGAGCCAAGCCTGCATCCCTTCCCAGCCCCAGTCGATATCTCTAACTTACGGGAGGCCTGGCTTGCTTCCTTTCTCCCCCAAAGCAGTGCTCAGTGAGTAATGAGCATTCCAGGCCCCAAATTTATGAGGTGGTGGAGTGGAAAAGAGAGGGGCCTTTGTCAGGCCATTTGTTCAACACTCCTCAGTGGCCCGGCCCCCCACATTTTCCCATTGGGAGGGAGAGACCGGCCAGATGGAGTGTGCGAGCTAGGCTCCCAGGGCACGGCCCCTGGGGCCTGGAGTCTGTGAGGTTATAGGGAAAGGGACCAGACCTGGAACCCTTGGATGGTCACTGTTGGATTGGGCTGTCAGTTCAGGGCCTACTACCTCCTGGGGGGCAGAGAAAAGCACCTTCCCCTCCTTTCAGGGAGGAAGAAAAGAGCACGGGCACTAAAGGAAACTGACCTAAGCCCAGCTCCGTGCCATTCCACTTCATAACTTCAAGTAAATCCCTTCTAGGCTCTGAGCCTCAGTTCTGTCTTCTGTAAAATGGGGAGACCACGTGGCCTGCCTCCCAGAGTGGTTGTGAGGATTTACTGAAACTCTTTAGACGAAGAGTCTGACAACTGGTGGGCACTCTATCAATACTGGCCTGCACGGTTTTAAGGGTGTGCCAGTGGGGGCCCACGTTCTCTCCTGACTTCCCAACTTAGAAGCAGATCCTCCTTGCTCTTAGAAATAACATCTCTTCAAGATTCTCTCTCTATGTGTGTGTGTGTGGGGGGTGGCATTCACAGCTTCCAGAACTCTGTCATCTGCAGTATTCCCCTGGACAAGCTTGTGAGGAGGGTAAGTGCATTCTTTAAGGATAAGTGAGCGAGGCTCAGAGAAGGGAAGGGACTTCTCAGCAGAAAGCAGTGGGTCAGGGCTCTTGCCCTTAAATCTCCTGGAGTCATCCGTGGAACATATGTCCATAGAGCTGGGCGTGTAACCTCAGTCATGGACATGGCGGGTCAATCCCGGGGAGGCCCCGGGTGTGGACAGTGGGCCTGGGGTGCCGCGGGAACATGAGACCTGGCCTGGCCTGCACTGGTAGTTTTCAGCATGTTCACCTATGAAGACTCCATTTTAATGTCAAAAACGTTTGGAACCTCACATGCTAGTATTTGATTTTTAATATCCGCTGACTGAGACAATACCCAAAGACGCAACTCGCTCTGAAATCCGCAACGCTTTGAAATGGATTTGTATTTTATTCATCACAACCTCATTGGAATACTTTTGCAAACGAGTTGTACTTGTGTGTGATGTGTTATTGTTTCCATCTGTGCACACTCCTTTGTGAGCGCAGACGGCTTCCAGACTTTTACCCAGAAGCTCTTGGGTTCTGACCCCTGCAGGCTAGAAGCCTCTGGGTGAAGAAAATCATGCGGGAAGAGATCAGGCTCAGATCTAGAGTTTGCTTTTTACCAGCCCTGTAGCTGTGGGTGAGCTACTTCACTCCCAGAAGCCTCAGTTTCCTGATCTGTAAAATTAGACAGGGACTCATGCCTATCCCCAGCTCGGGGCCCAACGAGGAATGGCGGAGGGGATTGAAATCCAGAAAGAAGCTTCTCGTCATGGGCACCAAGGGCTCCCACCTCTTCCGCCAAGAGAGAAGAATCCCAGTGCTCCTCAGGGAGAGACCTGCTGCGACTCTGGGAGCCCTAGAGAGTCTGTACTATTGTTTTATATGTGAGTAAACTGAGGCTCAGTTAGAATGACTTAGAATGTAACTTAGAATGTAAGTGGGTGATCTGGAAGTTCCCTCCTGATCTCGGCCCCACTTCCTCCCAGTGCCCTGTAATCACTCAGCTCCCCCAGTGTCCCCAACTGCTTCCTGAGGCAGAGCGGTTTCAAACATAAGTTAGCTGGGGAAACCAAGGCACAGAGCCATGGCAAGTGGCAGAGCCAGAACTAAAACACTGATCTCAAACAAAACGAAACAAAACAAAAAAACAAAAAAAGCCACACTGATCTCTTGGACCTCGACTTAGTCTCATGGTCTTTATTACAGGGAGAGGAGGCAGGAAGATCATGGCAGGGGCTGTCTTGGGAAAATAATAATGATGATGATAATGAAAGCAGAGAGTCTTGTTCTTCCACAGGGAACTCGCACTGGAAATTCTCCAGGTGGTAGGGCTGGTGGGAAGAGCCAGATTGGCAAGGTTTCAAGGGCTTTGGTGGGCATCACGGATAGGCAGTGGCACTTGGGTTTGGGCGTGGGGGAGAAACTGCTAGGTGCTGGCTGCCTAACATCCATCTTCCCTTCCCTCTGCACCCCTTGCAAGAGGGAAGTTTATTAAACTTATTTTACAGATGGGAAGACTGAGGCTCATAGCAATCTCTGTCTTGTCCACCATCTCCTAGAGAGGTCATAGCAGATCCAGAATTCACATCCTGCTCTTCCAGCTCCTAGTGTGAGACTCTTTCCCTGGTCACATCCTGGGTGCTCCCGGGTCCCCTGGGGTACCGAGCAGGGGAGCCAAGGACTACCCTCCGGGCCTGATCCCTGCATTCCCAGAGGTATCCCCTGACTTCTCTCTCAGGACCCCAGGCCAACCCTTTCCCATGAGCCTTGCTGGGGACGTCAAGCTTATCATCCATATGGTGTCTATTGCAGAAATCATCAGGAAGGTGGTATCACCCCCTCCCTTGTGCCGGCCCCTGGTGTCTCCTGAGCACGGGCCACCCGAGTGCGTCCAGCTGATGGAGCAGTGCTGGGAGGAGGCTCCAGAGGACAGGCCCAGCCTAGACCAGATCTACACCCAGGTCAGTGCTCACATGAAATGGTTCATCCGGTCACCTCACTCCGCCCAGTGTGAGCAGACACTACCTCTGGGGCCTAGAAATTCTGTGTAGTAAGGGGGTGCAGGCCAGCCCCCTCATTCTTGAGGGCTGGGCCTGAGGTTCACCATCCGGGGAAAACTTCTTCAGAAGCCTGGGTTCCAGGGATGTTTGTTGAGTGCCTTCCTAGTGCCTCACCCATGGTAAATGTTATGCTTACTTAATTTAATCCTTTAATAGCCCTCCAAAGTCATCCTCCTATCATCAGGGCTTCACAGGAGAGAAATGGAGGCAAAGAGAGGGAGGGGCTTCCCAAGGTAACTGACTCTCAGGGAGTGAAAGGTGGGGCTGGAATCTGGGAGGGGCCCGGGTGCTTTCCCACAGCCAGGCCTGCCTTGGGAAGTGCAACAGGAGGGGTGAGGAGTGTGAGTTTGCAGGGTGGAGGTGGAGTGTTTGGGCCTGATTGAGCTGGCTAATGGCTCCCCTGGGTCCAACCCACCGAGCCTGAGGTGACAGCTTCGTGCATCCCCTTTCTGCGCTCCCTGGCCGCAGTGGCATGTCACCAAGGAGAGGCGTGGCGAGCAAGAGGGGCATCCATACAGGTGATGAGGAGCGAGATCCAGGAAGACAGATAGGAGACATGCACAGGTGTCCTCTGAGAACCCTTTTCACATCCCCTGACTTCTCACATCCTCTCCCCACCTCAGCTCTGGCATCAGGTGTCCCCATTCTACAGACGAAATCTAGGTCTCAGAGGAAATGAGCTCTCAGTGGCCACAGTGAGGGCGGGTTGCAGAGTTTAGGACCAGCAGCCAGTTCTTAACACTCGAACCTGGAACCTGTCCAGGGATCAGAGATCACCATGGCTAGTGGTGGGTTACTGTGGGGAAAGATCCTGCCCAAAGCTCTGGGGCAGAGAAGGCAGGGGACGGGCACGTGAGAGACAACGTGAAGGTGGGAATTGCATCACACCGCGGGGGGGTCAAGGACCAGAATGCCCGCATTCACATCCACACTGCGCTTTGCCTCCTTGACCTCGAGCAAGTTGATTGCTCCATTGAGCTTCAACCTCCCGAAATGTTGCCTGGAAAGACCAGCTCTGGCTCGACTTGCCATATTTAAGTGACCATCAAGAGAGAGAACAAAGTTAAAGACATGGTGGTTCTCTGAGAAAGAAAGTGCATAAGGCGTTAAGAGAAAGAACGTTGACCTCAAAGTCAAAAGACTTGGGTTCATATTCACTTAACATTGTTCTGGGAGTCACAGCTAATGCAATTACACAAGAAGATGAATATTAGAAAGGAAGAAGAAAGTGACTGCTATTTGCAAATCCTATGATTGTGTTCATAGGACAACTTATGGGCAACCTGAGGGCAACCTGAGAGAAACAATGGAAAACACATTCCAAATTTTAAAATAAGTCAGTGATGTGGCTGCTGATAAAATCAACACATGAATGACCTCAGTTACACAATTATGAGGTTCTTGGCAAGTTTTTTTTTTTTTTTTTTACCTCTCAGATCCTTTGTTTTTTTCATTTTATGATGGGGGACTTCTTTGTGGAGGTGAGCTTCAGGTCAGCCTCATGTCCTTGGTGTCTCAAGGTCAGCAGCCGCCATGCCCACCCCGACTGACCTTTAAAGCTTGCGCCTCTGCTTTTAAAGGGCAATACAAAGTAGGTGTGTGTTAGGAACTGCTGCCACTCCCCACCTTATAGATCTTTGGTTGAGAGAACTGGAATTAATGGAGTTGGATATGTACACCTATACACATGCATGCACACGTGCACACACACTAAGCTGTTGGATTTAGACAGCAGTGGATTCCTTCGCTTTGACCATCATGAATTTGCTTCTCCCACTGACTGCACTTTGGAAAGGTGTAACAGATTGGGGAGGTTCTAGTAAATCTCCTTAGGGACCACACTGCCATATTTCCTGCAAGGTTTTCACTGAAGGTATGATTTATGACCACACGTTACTATCTTCCTATGAAGACCTATGAGAGGTATTTCTCCGTGCTCAGGAACTAGCAGAAGTTACGTTTCTATTGAGTAACCAATTTAACACTCCACTGTCTCATGGACTCTATGGATTGTATAATCTATATTTCCCTCTTTGCTTTGTTGCTAGGAAGCTCATATTCAAACTTGTGACCAACTTCTAGCATGAATTTTGCAAATATCATGCATTTATTCTTCTTTGGTTCCAGTGTCCTTACCTATTTATTATTTTATTTTGCAATAAAAGGGGTTTTTTTTGAACAAGGAATGAAATAGAGAGGTAGAAATGGTTATATACATAAATAATCTACATACAGCCTATCTACCCATCTGTTCATTCATTCATCCATCTATCCATCCTTCCATCCATCATATCTACCCACCTGTTTATCTAACTATCCATCCAACCATCTATCCATCCATCCAACTGTCCTTCCATCCATCATATATCTACTCACCTAACTAAACATCCATCCATCCATCCATCCATTCATCCATTCTTCTACCCATTATATCTACTCACCTAACTATCCATCTATCTATCCATCCATCCATCCATCCATCCATCCATCCATCCATCCAACCATCCTTCCATACATCATATCTACCCACCTGTCTATCTAACTATCCATCTAACCATCCATCCATCCATCCATCCATCTTTGAGAAGAACAAAGAATGCCTCTTCTACAGTGTTTTTGGGAGAATTAGAGCACTAGGGTGCATGGTAATGCTGTGCTGGGCATAGGCTCCTTTCTAAAGTCATATCCTTGACTACCTGCCTCATAGAGAACTAACTCACTTTTCCTCCCAGCTGTCTGTGCTTTCCCTTGCCAGAGCCACCATCCCTTGACTGTTCCATATCTGCTCCCCCCCAGTGGAGTGCCTCCAGGCCGAGACTGTGTCTGCTTCATTCCTGTGGCTGAGATTTCCAATCTGAGAGTGAGTGTGCTGACCTTCATGGATGAATGGGATTTTTGTTCCATTTTCAGTTCAAAAGCATCAATCAAGGCAAGAAGACCAGTGTCGTTGACTCTATGCTGTGGATGCTGGAAAAGTATTCCCAGAACCTGGAGGACCTGATCCAGGAGCGGACTGAGGAACTAGAGCTGGAGAGGCAGAAGACAGAGAGATTGCTCTCTCAGATGCTCCCTCCGTGAGTGGCCCCTTAGGACTTGATTGTGCCTCTAGCTTCAGTGGCTCTGAGTATGGGACCTGGGACATAGTAAGTGCTCAGTAAATCTGGGTTCCATGAATTCATTCAATTTGTTCCTTGTTTATTTATCTAGCATATTTTCACATATTTGAGCCAGACACTATGCTGGGCTTTTAAGTATTAATTCTGTTACTTCACTTCCTTGAGAGCAAGGAGAGGGCAGTGTTCCCTATCTGACTTCAAAGGAAGTAAAATTCAGAGTGGGACAGGTATTAGCTGGAGGGCAGCCATCACACAAGCAGACCTGACCCAGATCCCCTGATGCTCAACCCAGGAATTTTCCCCTGAGGTCCCTCCCTCCCCTCCAAACTGTGGGAAGGGTCCTCCCACCTTGTGATTCTGGTCCTTCCCATTCCTTCAGGTCTGTGGCCGAAGCTCTGAAGATGGGGGCAGCTGTGGAGCCAGAGTACTTTGACCAGGTCACCATATACTTCAGTGACATTGTGGGTTTCACCATCATCTCAGCCCTGAGCGAACCCATTGAGGTAGTAGGCTTGCTCAACGACCTCTACACACTGTTTGATGCTGTTCTGGGCAGCCATGATGTGTATAAGGTGAGGAGACCAGGACGCTGGTATTGCATCCCTCCTTCCTTTACTGTTGTGTTTGTGTCATATGTTGTCTTCCTGTCATTTATCTGTGTGTTTTTATCAGTTAGCTATTGCCGTGTAACAAATAATCCTGAAACCCAGTAGTGTAGAATTGTAAGCACTTGTTAAATTGCTCACAAACCTATAGGTCAGCTGGAAAGTTCTCTGGACTCAGCTGGACCACTCATATATCTGTGGGGAGTGTGGATGAGACAGGAAGTCCTGCTCATCTTGGCTGGGCTCTCTTACATCTCTGGAATCTTGAATGGGACATCTCTGGCCCACATGGTCTGTCAGACTCAAGCAGGCTGGTTGGTATTGTTCCCACAGTGTGGCAGGTTCTGAGAGAAGGCAGAAGCACAGAAGCCTCTGGAGGTCTCCACTGGGATCGGTCATGTGGCTATTTCTGACATATTCGATTGGTCAAAGCAAGTCCACAAGCCAATCCAGGGGCTCCGGGCTGGCTCAGTCAGTAGAACATATAATTCTTTATCTCAGGGTCATGAGTTCAAATCTTATATTGGGCATAGGGTGTATTTAACAAAAGAGTCCAACCCAGATTCAAGAGGAGGGGGAATGAACTCAACCTGTGCTGGGCAAGGGCCAAAAGATGAGTCATGTCCTGTGCCTCCCTTCTGGGAGCTCTTAGTGCTATAGATGAAAGATGAAAGTGATGATCAGGGTAGGCAGAGGAGGCTGAGAGGGCCCCCAGTACAGCTAAGGATAAATGTGTGGAGTAAAAGCAAGAAAGCCTTCCTGGAGGAGGTGCTCTCCTAGTGCTGTCCAGTCTGGGCATGGTTACTCCAGGCAAGCCATGGAGGAATAACATGCCAAAGCTGGAGTCTTGAGAGGATGGATCTAGTGAGTCTGAGGAGTGCTGAATGGGTTCTAATGGCTGGACATGAAGTGGGCCAGTGGTGGAATGGATGGTGATGGGGGACACTGGATAGAGGAGCAAGGGCTGAGCTGGGCCCTATGCATTCCTCCATCGTGAGTTTGAGTCCCAGCTTGGCCACCAGCATCTGTGTAGATTAGGCAAATAGCTTCTTCTCTCTGGACTTCTGTTTCCTCACCTATAAAACAGGAATGATTATCTCAGCCCTGGGGGGTTACAGATAATAGGTGAATCTTCTTCCCCTTGAAGGAATGCTGTGTAAACTGAGATTGTAAAAGTGACTAGTGTCTTATCCTTCCCTGCCTGCTGTGGGTACCCCACCCCAATCCTGCCCCTTATTCTGATCCAGTTACTTGAGTTGCTTTAGACACAGTAAAGGAGCGTGGGGAGGGAGCTCCCCAGAAAACACCATACGCAGACTCCAATGGCCTTAATCTTCTGTGACCCAGCAGGCCCCTTCCAGCCACAGCTCTCAGAGAGGCAAGGATAGGGGAGGGCCAGGCCCTGGGGAGGAAGCCAGGGTGGGCAGGAGGACTGGGCGGGAAGTTTCAGCGGTGGTCTGGTGGTCTGCTGAGAGCACTAAGTACGTGTCCCAGCAACAATAATTGCCAGTACTTACTGAGAGCTCAATTGTATACAGGACACTAGTCTAAGTGCTTTATATGTAGAATCCATTTAACTGTCCTAACAATTGTGAGGTAGGTAATGGTGCCCCTAAGGCAGAGATGAGGAAATGGGTGATTTCCAGTGGCATGTGGAGCTGAGATTTGAACTCAGACATTCTGATCCAAAGAACCCCCTTCAGGGGGCTCACCATCCTCAGGACATGGATATCCTCAGGAGAAAGCCTCAGGTTTTCTGAGGAAGTTTCAGGTTCATAGTGGCCCACAAGACCGTCCAGGAACTGGCTCCGCCTACCTCCCCAACTCTATCTCTGGCCACTCCACGCACGGGGCCACTAGGACTTTGCAAATGTGATTGCCTCCTCCTGGGACACTGCTCTCCTTCCTACTCATCCTCCTCAGGTTAGCCTCCTTCCCTCCCAGACAAGGTTAGGAGCTCCTGTGCCATGCTCTCATGATTATCCCTGGACAGCATAGCCACACTTTATGGTTCTGACCCAAATCACTGTGTCCCCAGTGCTTGCCATGTCCAGCACATCATAGGTCCTTCAGAAATAGATACGGACTGAGTGAGGAGCTCGCTGAAGCCAGCGGGGAAAGTGACTTGCCCAAGGTCACACAGCTGGAAGGTGGCAGAGCCAGGACTGCGATGCCTGCCACCACTACCTGGCCCTGTCCACGACGCCACACTGCCCCACACTGAGCCTCAGAGACCTGAACCGCCGGTTGTTCTGAGGATGCAGTGTCCCTCCCGCTCCCCATTCAAGGGCCTGCACTCCTGTCCTGGCCGCTGGTTCCGAGGTGTTGTCTCTCATGCTGGCTGAGTTTTCCTCTTGCTTCCAGAGCCGCCTTGGCCCCGTGGGCCCCAGGAAAAGATTCCTCATCTCTTATCTCATCTTGCTGAGCCCTGCA
Organism: Spilogale gracilis; assembly: GCA_004023965.1. Taxonomy (NCBI): domain Eukaryota; kingdom Metazoa; phylum Chordata; class Mammalia; order Carnivora; family Mephitidae; genus Spilogale; species Spilogale gracilis. The sequence continues at coordinate 40,730 of PITA01012853.1, forward strand.
GCTTTGATGTGCCCTGAGTCACCCCTGGCCTTGTCTCTTCCTCTCCTGCTAATCTTTTCTCACACATGTGTCCCTCCCAGCTCTGAATCATGCTCTCTGATCTGCTCTGAACTCTGGCCAAGAGGTCTGCATCTTTCTGGCAGAATGAAATGAAATAAAACAAGGCCCGTGCACCCCTCCAGATGTGGGGAAATAGGCAGCCAGTCCCTGATGATCTGCGAGCGTGTCTCTCATCACTCCCACCATCCACCACGGTTGTGCCCGCCCCCCTATTCCCAGCAGGATCTGGTTACTGTTCTTTAATCCTGTCTAGGTTGGGAGGCAGCCAGGCGATCATTTCCTGGTTCCTCTGGGGTCTGTGACTCCCTGCCAGCGCACACTGAATGAACAGTTTAGGGACACAGCTCCAGTGAGGAGCCCACGTGGGCTACAGGGGTGGAGAGGACTTACCGCAGCCACTCAGCCCCGGCGGCTAAGACTGACCTTGGCCACGCTGCCAAGTGACCCTGAGCAAATCATTAGACTTCTTTGAGTCTCACGGTCCCATTTGTAAAACAGAGGTGGAATGCCTATGGCTTGAGACAGTTTCGCCGATCAAGCAATGTGAGAGGAAGTGCCTCCATTCCCCAGTGCGATGCCGACACCACCGAGCGCCACCCTGAGCAGGAGCTGGGGCCTCCCCCTGAAAGTACAGAATAGGGTAGGGGTCCCGGGTGAGGCCCAGAGCTAGGTAAGCATCCACAGAGGACTGGCCCAACCTTGGGACTATCACAGGGGATTTCATGAACACTTGCAATGGCCCCCAGAGGTCATTATCCCTTCAGATGCAACACAAGTTCAGAGATGTAAGTAATTAGCCCAAGGTCATATAGCAAGTCAGTGGTGGAGTTGGAATTCACATCCATGTTTGCTAGTGTGGAAACCTTTGCCCTCACTTCTCTGGCTGCATTCTCCCAGCTGCAAAATACCTTACCTGTGGATACCCTTGCTCGAAGCAGAGTGCCAACGATCAAAGGAGTCTTTGAGCAATCGTTATCATGGTCGATCCCCTAGAGAGTGGGGCTGGTCACCTTTCTGTCACTGGAGTCATAGGGGAGATTACTAGTGACACCAAACTCCCAGTTCAGGTGGCAGGCACATAGAGGAATGGAGGTCAGTGTAACGGCTTAGAGAAACCACCATGCTGTTCCTCCCGAGGCTGGACCTTGGGCCCCCGAAGAGGCAGTGCTGGGTCCCCAGAGCAGAAGTACTGTCCCGGAGTTGCAGCCGTATGCTTGGCAGCTAGAAGTGGGGCCACTGAGCTGTAGGTCTCTGGGGCTGTCGCTGGGAGGTGGGGCCGACCTACACTCACGTTGACCTACCACATACAGGGCAGGAGCAGAGGGAAACCCCACACAGCATGCCATTCCCCAAAACAGAGAGGGAAAGGGCCCAAGCCCTTTGTATCAAAAGACAGCACAGCATACGGGCTCTCAAGCTAGACTGACCAAGTTCAAATCTGCACTGTGTGACATCGGCAAGTGACTCAAATCTCTGGCCTGCTGTCCCCCTGTGAAATGGTAGAATTCTTGTGAAAGTCTAATGCGTCGATATCTGTGAAGGGTTTGGAACAGCGTCTGGCATGTCATAGCTGCTATCCAATGACTAAAGCCTTTAGTCCTTCTCCCAACCTTGCCAGGAAGATCACGGCTTCCTCCTGTGGGAAGAAGTGGGTGGGCAGAGGGATAGCTGGGGCTCGCTCATAATTTTCCCTCCCAGGACACAGGGTGGGAGTTCCTCTCCACCCCTGTAGCCCACATGGGCTCCTTGCTGGAGCTCTGTCCCTAATGTACAAAGAGGGGAATAGCCATGTCCCTGACCCCTGCCACATACACTGCCAGCCCACGCACGCTGGGTGGACGTCAGCAGGTGATGGGGAGGGGAGGGGGAAGCTCACAGCTCAAAGAGGGAAACAGCTGGTGACCTGGAAGATTTTACGGACTCGATGAAGTGGGAGCTGGGCTGAGGGAGGGCTTGGATCTCAGCAAACAGGGACTGAGAGAGAGCATCTGAGGCTGAGGGGCCAGGCCATCAAGCAAGCACTGAGGGTCTCTGCGGACCGCGGAAATGTTCCTATTGGTGGAAGAGTGGGGAATTAGGAGCAATGGTTAGGAATTGTCAGGAAATTCTGCAAATCATGGGAGTCCCTGACTGCTAGCTCACTGGGAGCAGATTTAAGTATCTAAACAGAATGTGGCATGATTAGGGCAGATCCTTGCCTGGTGCTGGGGTAGAGATAGGATAGAGGTAGAGGATAGATAGAAATAGAGGGAGAGGTTTGGGGGCAAAGGTAGTCGGGCACAGTCCACAGCAAATGTGGGAGAGATTTTTGAGTTATAATGCCCCCTATGGACATATTATTATTATTATTATTATTATTATTATTATTATTACCCACCAGGTGCTGAGGGAGGACAGATGTGTGGGGCCAGAAGGACAGCTCTGCTCCCCAGGTCTGGGAGGCTCGAGCATTTGCTGGCTGCAGGAGACACAGTGCAGGAGCTGGCTCCTGAGCCTGGAGAGGGAAAGACTGGGGGTAGAGTCACCATCTTCCCCTTGGCTGGCCTGGCCAGGGGCAGAGTAGAACGTCACAGTACACACTCTGTCTAAATCAGAGTTACCTAGAGGAAGAATAAGCCACCTCTAGAGAGGGGACTTTCCTACCAAGAGATGCAAGCAGTTTAGGCCGGCCACTGAGGAAGCAGGTGGGTGGCCTTCAAAGCCCCTCCGAGTTCTGAGATTCTGGGATTCTTTCATCTCCAATATCAGGCAAGGAAATGATGGTGGTGGTGGTGGTGGTGACAGAAGTCTCCACCCACTGAGCAACTATAATAAGCCTAGTTCCTTTAAAAAATTTTTTTTGGGGGGGTGCCTGGGTAGCTCAGTTGATTAAGCATCTGCCTTTGGCTTGGGTCATGATCTCGGGGTCCTGGGATGGAGCTCCACACTTGTCAAACAAGGAACCTACTTCTTCCTCTTCCTCTGCAGCTCCCTCCATCTTGTGTTCTCTCTCAGATAAGTAAAATATTTAAAAAAAATAATTTTTTTAGTTAACATACAGTGTAATAGAATTTAGTGATTCAACACTTCCGTACAATACCTGGTGCTCATCATAGGTGCCCTCTTTAATCCTCATCCTCACCTCCCTTCTGATAACCAGAGTCTAGTTCTTTCAATACTTTGTCCTTAGCGGGCATTCCACCTAAGAGGAGACTGAGGCTGGCCTAAGAGAAGTGGTCGGTCCAAGGTAAACTGGAGAGCCAGGAGTAAACCCACATCTGTATGATTCCCAAACCTGTACTTTTTCTAGTACACCTTGGAAGGCAGACCTGGGGTACCTACTTTCCAAAGTCCTCCGGGGTATGGATGCATCCAATACGCACGTGCTCCTCTCCAGATGAGGGCCTGATCTGTCCTTGTGGCGCTGGGCAGATGGGGGCCCAGGTCTTGCTGCCAAGGAGCTAATGGCCTAGGCGGGAGCCGACCAGACAGGTACCGTCAACTGCAATTTAGGTGATTTTTTTGATATTGTTTTAAGGTTTTATTAATTTATTTGAAAGAGAGAGAATGAGAGAAAGAGAGCACGTGCACACACAAGCAGGCAGAGCAGCAGGCAGAAGGAGAGGGAGAAGCAGGCTCCCGCTAAGCAGGGAGTAGGATGTGGGGCTCCATCCCACGACTCCAGGATCATGACCTGAGCTGAAGGCAGACGCTTAAAGACTGAGCCACCCAGACGCCCTGATCAAGCGATTTGAAGTTCGCAGATCTCACTGTTGCTAGAGCCCCTGGGATGGGGGGACCGTGGGCAGGAGACTTGAGGGGTGGGTCAGGTCTCCTCCAAGGGCCTTGTGCAGGCTCTCGGACCATCCAGCAGGGGGTGCTCTTGCAGCGGGCTGTGAAGGCTGTGGCTTCTAGGTGGAGACCATCGGGGATGCCTACATGGTGGCCTCAGGTCTGCCCCGGCGCAACGGGAGCCGGCACGCCGCCGAGATCGCCAGCATGGCCCTGGACATCCTCAGCTCCGTGAGAGGCTTCCGCATGTCGCACGCGCCCGACGTGCCCATTTACATCCGTGCTGGCCTGCACTCAGGTACAAGACGGGGGGCGGTGGGGCCCTGAGGATGGTGGGGGCATGGGCTGGGGCAACCCCAGTGCGGTGCTTTTGGGATTCTGAGATTCTAAAGCTTGGTGATAGAAAAGTTGGCATTGGTTCTGAGATGTTGTAAGTCAAAGAATCTGTGATGCTCTGTTTCATTCACATATATAAACATACACACATATTTTGTCTCAGCCTCTGTCGGAGTCATCTGAGGCCATCCCCAGGAACTAGTAGTCTGGGGGAAGAGGCAGGACAGAGACCTTCTGTGATTATGCAAACAAGGAAATGTTTGCCAGGATGGATCTAGGAGAGACCATTGGGTCTCTAATACATGCTTCTTAGGCCCTCACCCCTTCCTTCCTCCATGGTTTCCCCTGCAGGATAAAGTCCAGATTCCTGCCCTCCACTCACAGTCTCCCAGGCCCTTTGCTATTCCATCCAACCTCATCTCCTATCACTTCCCACTTGCCACTCCAACCACAGTCAGCTGTTTGCCACCTCCCACAGACATGTGGGCTCTGTCTCTGTGCCTTGGCACCTGCCCATTCCCTGCCCACTCATTCTCTCATCCTCTAAGACATAGCTCATGCACCACCTCCTCCAGAAAGTCCTCTGGGCTGGGTCAGACCCGCCTCTCTGGGCTGGCACAGCTCTGATCCTTCCATCTGACAACACTGATCGCAGCTTACATGCCCCTCCCCCCACCAGGCTGGGAGCTCCCCAAGAGCAAAAACGGACTCTGATTTATGTGTGTCCCCTCTCCCCTGGCCCAGAGCCTGGCACAGATAGCATCTCTTCTCTGGGTACAATTGGAGACTTCATATAGCTTCATCTTTACCGCCAGCTGGAGCCCAGGAGGTGGAGTGGAGACAGCAGGGTGGGGGGAGTGCGTGGGGAAGGGCAAGACTGTTATGGGAACCTCTCGGGTCTGGGACCTCCCGGAACTCACTGGACACATTTGAGTTTCAGGGCCCTGTGTGGCAGGGGTCGTCGGTCTCACCATGCCCCGGTACTGCCTTTTTGGTGATACCGTTAACACTGCATCCCGGATGGAGTCCACAGGGCTGCGTGAGTGTCCTGTATTTCTATCTTGTCTGGGTGAGGATGCTCAGGGACCCCTGCAGCCTGGCTATTTGAAACAGCGTTTAGTAACCAAACCGCCACCTGGTGGCAGTGTGCCTTAGTTATCTGTAAAACAGCTAGTTGGAGATAGTGTAGGTCACTGGTTCTTTTAACTTTCCATGGGGATTTCGTGAGGATCTCATGAGAGCAGACAATGACTTCAGAGCCAGGAGGCCTGGGTCCTAGCTCTGTCTGCCATTGGCTTGCTCAATGTCCTCGAGAAAATACTCTTCCTCTAGGTCTTGGTATCCACATCTTCACAACGCGTATACCCCTCTCAATTTTTTAATGCCATTTTAGGCCCTTGTTGGCAGCAGAGGCCACTCTGATGGCTTGGTTAGAACAGGTGCAAAAGTTGGAGGCCTAGGACCTCTGCTTCTTGCTACGGAAGTCATGTGCTCCCTAATGCCGTGTGGTACACACCCTGAGTGACTAGATATGCTGGCCAGAGTGGGGGTCCTGCTCTTAAAAGAAAAATAACCGCTTATCTGCTCTGACTCAGCCATCATAGACTTCCCTATCAATGAAAATTACGTTTCTAGGGGTTCAGACTTCATCTTGAGTTCCTCTAATACTCGATCAGTGGAATTTGCTTCTCCTCGAGGCCTCTATTTTAGGGGCCAGCAGTCTACCAGAGGGATGGGAAGTCAGGTGAAGGGTGTGGAACGAATGAGGACTGTGCGTTGCTGGCCGGCAGCGGGCTGTTCCGGGTCACCAGGTGTGCTGTCACCAAGTGGTGACTTGGCCGCGACCTTTGTCGTCAGCATACAGAATTCACGTCAGCAGAAGCACAGTCCAGACACTGCTCAGCCTGGATGAAGGCTACAGAATTGACATCAGAGGCCAGACTGAGCTGAAGGTAGGGGAACTTTCTTTCCTGGAATTGATGGAAAAATCCTCTCCCCGCCCAAACCAGTTCTGTGGGCAGCAGGCAGGATTCTTACTCATTTGACTGACATAGAAGGAAATGCTGTCTGCAGTCAAGGAGGGAGCTGATCACCTGTCCTTATTACTCCCCAAATTCTAAAAAAAATAATTTCTTCCTGGGAACCACTCCCTCATTGACTCCTCATAGGAAGAAGGGCCAGGGTCTAGAACTTATTTTTGATGACATACCTAGGCAGGAGGCTGGTGCCCGGCATTAACTTATTTATTGCCACAGCAATCGTGAAAGAAGGTTCAATGTCCCCATTTTATAGTTGAGGAAATGAAATTAGGCAAAGTGATGCGTCTGAAGTCACGTAGCTCGTATTCCAGAGCAGATGGCTCTAAAGTCCACGCTTTCTCCGTAACGTCGGCAGGCTCCTACACATCCCTCAGGACCCTAGAGCACACCTCACCTCTCATGGAAGCCTGCCCTGACCCGGGAGCACCAATCTTCCCTTTCCCCAGTGGTGGTTCTCGTGCCTTCTCTGTGCACGCATCCCTCCCACGACTGCCTCTGCTGCTGCAGGGGTGATACTGGTGATTTCTACCCACAAGCACCTCTGCATTCTTTTTGGGAACATTAACATTCAATAAAGGTAATGAGTGAGTGAGTGACTTCTCTTCCTACCCCACTTCCTTGGGAACAATCAGGCATGGTAGGAAGACCAGAGTGGTCTAGACATTTAAAGACCCAGAATCAGGACAAGGCCCTAGAAATTGCGTGCTCTGTGGAACTGACTTCATCACGCTGTGAAATGTCACAGTAGGAGGGTGCAGCTCAGAGAGGAGGAGCAACTTGTCCACGGTCACACAGCCTGTGAGGCTGACGTAGGTGGAATCCTTTGCTCTGGTGGTTATGGGAGAGTGAGCCGGAATAAGGCTTGTCTGGGGGAGTGGGCACGAGATGCCCTGAGGAATGGAGGGTTCTGAAGTCAGAGCAGGATGCCGAGAGGAGGTGAGGGGGCAGCACACCAACCATAGGTTTTTCAGGATGGCCTGGGGGTTCCACGGGGCAATACCCGGCCCTGGCCCCAGGGTCCCTAACGCTGCCTCTGCTCCTAAGTTCCGAGCAGCCATACCCCCATCCCAGGCAACGGGGTCTTGCCACTGTTGGGGCAAATCACAGATCATAGCATCTTGGGATCTTAGCATTCCAGATCTGCTGGTCATAGAATTCATGATAGAATTCCTTCAGTTACTTCTCTAACAGAACAACAACTCATGAGGTAACGAGGAACAGAGAGGTGAAGTAAGTTGGTCCAAGTCACACAGCTAGCCACCAGACTGTTGGGTCCAAATCCTGGCTCCATGCACGGGCCTGTTTGCAACCATGCTCTTTCCTCTGGCCTGGCTCTTTGCATGAGAAGCTGTGCTCAATCCCCTTCCTCTCTCCTCCAGGGGAAGGGCGTGGAGGAGACCTACTGGCTGGTGGGGAAGGCAGGCTTCCCCGGGGCCCTCCCCACACCTCTGGACATCAAACCTGGGTGAGTAAGAGGAATTTCCCCCAAAGCTCAGCCTCCTCTGTTTGAAATTGGGTTTGTTCTTTTTCTGATTCTAAGAGTATCACCTGCCAATGCGGCAAGCTTGGAAAATACAGAATTCTTTAGCGATGAAATAGTCACCTGCTTCCATCGCTGAGAGACAGCCTGTTGCTGACACGTGGGCTGTGGAAGAGGCCACGCTGCCTGGCTGGTTTCTCTCTGTGCTCTAGGCTCTACAATCGGGTCAGAGCACGGCACAGATACGCCTCCCTGGTGAAGGCCTCGGGCTCCCCCCCAGCAGAGCTGCGACAACCTCCACCCACGCAGTGCTCCCTTCCTGAGCCGCATCCCTGTGATGCGATGATAACAAGTGACTGGGCATTTGTGGCCATTCAGACTATTTCTGCAGATGAGGAATTTATAGCCCAAAGGGCACGCACACTTTAGGGGCCAAACAAGGCAGATCTTCTGAGCGCTCGCGCTGGCCTGGCAGTGTGGCTCTCCTTTGGTCCTCTGTCCTGTGTGACCCTGTGTCCTTCCCTGAGGGCGGTATGTGGAGAGAAAGCTGATGGGCTCTTCTCATGCAGTAGATTGCTGGCAGAGGGCCCAGGGCAGAGCGGCCAGGGGCTGCCCATGGCTGAAAATGTCAGTTTCCTAGAAGTGAGAAGGTCCTGGGGCCCACGGGCTCTTTGCAGGTGTGGAGGCTGAGCCCCACTAGGGTTTTCTGTCATCAGAACTTCCAACTGGCTCCCCTCAACTCTTCTAGGATGGCCCCCCACCCAAGGCTGCCCCAGCTCTCCAAGACAAGAAGGGTACAAGACACACACAGGCACATAAGGCCACCCCTGCCTCCTGGGTGAAAGGCCTCCACGTGGCCCAGACCAGGGCCACCTCACAGGCCATGTCTATGTGGACCCTTTGCTGGGGCAGCCGGGTGGGATGAGGACCCCTGGCTCACCCACCTGCAGGAGAAGAGCGGTGGCCCTTTGTGTCCTTTCCTCATCCACCAAGGTCCTCGGCTCCAACCTGCCTCTCTTGCCCCTCAAAGAGCCGGCCTCCCAGCCTTCCAGGTCCTGCACCCGCAGGGAGCCACACTTCTCAGAAGGCCTCTCTGCTGCTGGTGACTCACTTCCTCACCCACCACTCTCTGCCCAGCCCCCGCCACCTGACTTTTGCCTCCATGCACCCGGAAGACTCTGTGAAGGTCACTGGTGACCTCCATCCGTGTCACTAGATCCGTGGGCCAGTTTTAGTTCTCAACTTGACCCACAGCTCAGCAGCATTTCCACTTTGCTCTCCCTTTTCCCAGAAATAGGCCTTAGGCCTCCCAGCTGGGCTCCTTCCTCTCCAGCTCACCCTCCTCAGGCTCCCTGCCAGCGAGCCCCATGCCTCTCCCCAGTCCCAAAATATGGGGGTTCTCTTCCCACCCAGACACTGATGACGTCTATCATGGGCCACAGCCACCTCCCCTCTGGAGCTCTGAGCTGCGGCGGCGCGCTCCTTGGCTCTCAACATACCCTTTCGGGAGCTCCCCCCGGCAGCCTTCTCCTCCTCCAGGGCTCTCTCCTTGTGGGTGGTCTCACCGTCCTCTGTCTGAAAGGTGGAGGGTGCAGTCCTGGAGTCTCTGGTGGCTCTGCCTCCACCCCCTACTCCCAGGGCTCCAGCTGGGCACCTGTCTCCTGCCCGCGGCTCACCACTCCCCATCCACAGAGCCTCTGCCCCCACCAGCTGGCAGCCTGAGCGAGGTCTGAAGTACATGAGGAACACGATCTATAGGAAAGTCCCATGGTTAACACCTTCTGGGGCTCCCTACTACTCTGAGGCTCAAGCCCAAACTCTTCCCTGCTACCCTGGAGGCCCGCTCCTCGGGGCCGGGGCCTGCCCCTGGCCTCAACTCTCTGGCCACATTCCACCGCACGCCACCTGCTCGAGACCTCCTCGCTGTTACCTTAAAACACCCTGAACATCTTTCTGACTCAGGGCCTTTGCGCCTGCTATCCGGGTGCCCTGGCCGTTCCCTCCCTGTCCTGTGGGCCTCAGCTCTGACGCCGCTCCTTCGGCAGGCCGCTCTGATGCCGCGCACTAAAGGAAACTCTCCTGTGCCCTCCTTCACCCCTCCTTCACCCCTCCCAGCATCACATCCCCACAGCACTTGCTGCTTTCAGACTTCATTTTGATTCCTTCACGGAACTCACCCCCGCCCCCTACACTTACATAAGCCTGGCTTTCAGTGCCAGGAGCCCTGGGAAGGGGAAGGGGAGCTCGCAGGCTCCCTCTGGCTCTCCTCAGGCCCTAGCCCACCCCTTCCAAGCAGTGGGAATAGCAGGTCTGGCAACCATTTGTCATTCCGAGCTCATCAGCTGATGACTTTTCCACTCCCTGATGGAAACTTTAGAAAGTACCAGAAACGTTTTCATCTTCTTGGCTCAGGGAGGGAAGAGAACTGAGACGAGTCCCAGTGAGTTCGACCTGACATGGGAGTCTTCCCAGCCTTCGGGCAGGCAGGGAAGAGTCGACACACACCTCGCCCGTGGGCTCAGACCTTGCCCATGGACACACAGGGCCCACAAGTGTAAGCGTGCCTACATGTGTGTACACCCACATCACATCCGTTGTAGGCACTGGACACACGCACGCCTGGAAAGGCCACCATGTGCCCCTCTGCTTGCCTGGAGATGAGATCACAGACCGGCAGATGCACACGTGCACACACACACACACGCGCGTGTGCGCACATGCGTGGAACCTCTACAGGGAGGGCTTAGGGGGCTTGTCTTGGAGTTGTGCCCATAAGGAAGTCACCAGCTTCTTACTTGAACTATATGCTATAACGTGAGTTTTTTCAAAGTCAAGTTTTCTAAAGCTGCGTCTGTCCTCACTTTCTGTATTTGCCAACCTGCAGAAGGTATTTATCTTTATCTATTTGAGGGTGTTTGGGGAAGCTAGTGAAGATCACGGGAAGGGGACACAACCTTCCCCAGCAGAAGGGCTCACAGAAGTTCCTTCCATCTCGTGTCACAGAAACCCTCCACAGAATGGTCCCTTCTCTTCCCTCTACCCCTGTCAACTAGGCTCAAAAATGTCCCCTGCCAGGTTGATGTGAGGCCCTGGTTGTCGCTCAGAGCCTTGCTCTCTTCTCCACCCTCCTCCATGCATATAAGGGAAACACATAAGAAAATGAAGGTGTGTGCAGGCTGGGGGCCCAGGGTCCCTATCCCAGACATGCCTCATACTCCAAGAGTCACAGAGCCTCTCAGTCCATGGCATTATGGCTTCTTAGCAACTGTGTGGAGCAGGGGATGGACCAGGGGCCGGCTCCCCACCTCCTGGGAAGCCGCTGGGTGGACACAATGCCCCACAGGCACCCGAATCTACGACTTTCCGCCTCTGAGCCTGGTCTGGGGGTGCCCGGGGCAGGGCTGCCGCAGGGAGCAAGGGAAGCCCGAGAAGCAGAAGGGGTCCTTTGTGAGCACCTGGGGCTCAAAATACTCACCCCTGTTGTTCTGGGTGACAGTCTTATTATTCTTGTTTCTCCTTTTCCCCTAGGGATCCCTGGCAGGACCTCATCAACCAAGAAATCCGGGTGGCCTTTGCCAAAGCACGCCAAAGCACGGTCAGGCCTGGGAGCTCCGGGAAGGCCTTCGCTGGGCCCTGAGAAGGGACAGAAGGGAGCAGGGTCTCGTGCCGGCCCGGAAACTCTGGTGCCTCGATACCCCCAACCCTGCCCCCTCCTCCAGTCCTGGCAAAGAATCCTCTTGCTGAGCAACTCATTACTAAGTGCCCTGGAGCGATATTAGAGGCATTCCAGTATGAAGCCAGTGGGTAAACTTGCCCCTGGACACAAAAACAATAAAAATAGAATTATTCCCTCCCTTTCACGCAGTGCTTTGTTCCTCACAAATCGCTCTGACTCTGAGAGCTTGTTCTCATAGAGCTTATTATTCCTCACATCCAGAACGCTGCTCCCATCGTACAGCTGATGCTCGCGGGCCCCGGAGTGGAGCCAGGCCGAGGGCCCCCCACTCAGAGGGCCTACCTCCTGATGTGCCCTCACGTCTGCGAGACTGTTGCCTCTAAAACGGGTATGGACGAGCCCCATGTGAGACCTGTTCCTGAAACACTGTAAGTGTGCTGCCTCCTTCCCTGCCTCTCCTGCCTAACCAGCCTCACCCTGTGAGCACTGCGTGGAGAGTCCAGGTCTCAGGCTCCCAGAATCTCGGGGGAGGAAGGGGAGTGGAGTGATAATTCTTAAGGTCTTAGGAAGATGAAACTTCTCTCTTACAGAAAGAAAGAAAAAAAGCAAACAAATCCACAACCCACTCATTAAACAGGCTTCCAACATCAAAGAGTGCTCGCCAAAGCCCCTGGGGCTGATTGCAGAGCAGGCAGACAGAAGCAGGTGGAATTCATTTCCCCTGACTGAGGGCAGAGGGCCAGGGGCCAGGGGGCAAGTTCAGCCCTAAACAAACTTGTCCTTTTTCAAAAGACCCCTTGGGAAACCGAGCTGACACAACACGGAACTGGGGGTCGTTGGAAAAATGTTCCGGTGGGGGTGCGTTCACAGATGCTAGGCTCTGTGTGTGTGTGTGTGTGCGCGCGCGCGCGCGCGTGCACGTGCTTGCACTGGAGCAAGAGAGGGGAAACGTGAGAGGCCCATGGATGAGGTGTGTATGGAGCCATGAACAGCTGTGTGGTGGAAAGTGCTAGACTAAGTTTTGGGAGACCCCACTGCCGTTCTTGACCTTGGGACTAACATTTTTACTCCCGACTTTCTGGAAAGGCTGGAGGGGGCCGCTTACCCTCAGCTCCCTTGAGAAAGAGCCCTTTGGAGAGAGCACATCTGGTGGAGCGAGGAGGTTGAGGAGGGAGAGACCTGCACACGTGGTCGGTGGGACTCACCCACGGCTTCGGACATGACCACGTCTGTGCTTGTGGCGTAGCCGAGAGGGTGGTGGGGACAGAAGCATGGCCCTGGTTCCCCCACTGAACTCTGGGGCCCACGTTCTGCCTGGGGATCTTCTCATCTGTAGAAGGGATGTGGGGTCGTGGTGACTGCGAGGTCCCTCTGAGGGGGAGGCTCTGTGCACAGTGAGTCTCTGTGAGCATCCACGTGGGAGATGGAGACCAGCGTCGCGGGCAGACCCGGGAGACCAGAATTCCAAGCAAGAGGCAGCTTTCCTATGGCATCCCAGACCCAGTCTCTCTGTGCCCCGGGCTCCTCGCCGCACAGCAGGGACTGGGCCCCTGCCCTGCCGGCCTGATGGGGTGGCTGTTGGGTAAAGGCAGCAGCGGCCGTGAAGGCAGTCACCCGAGGGGGCTCAGGGCGCCCACGCATGTGAACAGACCTGTGTGGCTCTGGGTACATTATACGTCCACGGGTGTGTGTCTGGGAGCAGCAGCCGGTCTCCATATATCCACATTTGTGTCCATTTGTGGTATGTGTCCGGTACACGCCTTGTACACGCGTGGGTTGCGTATCAGACTGTGCCTGGATCCAGCCACATGTCTCCCTGCTCTTGGGCCCTCTGGAATGGCGCTGTGGGGACGGTAGGCCTTGTCCTTCTGGCCACTGTCTGAGCCGCCCATGCTGCTAAGAAGGAGAAGGCAGCTCCATTCTCAGAGGTCCCTCTCAGACCCTCCAGGGCAGAACCTAGGGCCTCCAGGAGGGGAACTCTGTCTCCAAGGCTGACGCACTGCATTTGAACAGGCACTCCCCAGCTCCCCACACCGGGTTCTCGCCTTTCCCCAGCCTTCCCTCCTCAGCTGGGGACCAGATCACAAATCATGAGGTCACAGAGGACAAAGGTTCAGCATGGTTCCCTCTGTGCTGGGAAATGCCAGGGCTCATCTGTCCCACACTGACCCAATGCCAGCGCTGTGCCTTGACCTCCCAGGTGCATGGTCTCAACCACAACCCTCCCCAAGACAGGAGTTATTTGCCCACTTTCTAGATGAGGAGACAGAGGCTCAGAGGCATGAAGTGATGGGCCATGCCAGCCTCTGTCTGTCTTCTAATCGGAGGTGGCTCCACATGTGACAAAAGGTCAGAGAAAGACAGTGGTTCTCAGAAAGCTGGAGAGAGGGCAGGCTCAGGGTGCACATGGCTTTTCTGTGAATGGGGCTTGAGGACAGAACCTTCCTGGTGAGGCTGAGGAGGCTTTGATGAGCTCACCTTCCTCTCATGAGGAGCCAGCCTGTCATTTGCATGGGCCTTATGTACATCCGCCCCGGTGGAACCCCAGAGACGGGGCCCCAAGTGACTTTCATGGTGAGTCAGTGCTCTCTGGTCCCCGCAAAGTCCCCCATCTTGCCATTATCCTGAAGCCATCCTCCTGTCCCTTGGTTGGTTTCCAACAATGGAACACTCCTGGTACCTCGAAGAGGTGGAGTTGTCACCATGGCAGACAGAACCATGGGGTTCCAGAAGGTCGTCGCCAGTCCTGGTGGTCTGGAAGAGTTTGGCATCTCGTTCTTCAGGCAGGATCAGGATCAGGATTAGCCTGACATTCTTCTACTCATGCTGGCTTCACCCCGCCTGCCGCCTTCCACTCAATGCTCTGGTCACGAGCAGACCAGACCCTCCCCAAACCCCAAACGATCCACGTCTTTGTCTTGCTGTTTTGCCTACCCACAAGTCTTTATCCTTTTTTCCACGTTTGGTGAGCCCCCAAACATCATTCAAAACCCACCTAGAAACTACCTCCTCCCTAGATCCTTTCTCCAACCGCCCCCTACAGATAATCAATAGAGGCCTGCCTGACCCTCCCTTGACGGCAGGAGCTCTCTCTAGTTCATTCCTTTAGCCCAGTGCCCAGGAGGAGGTGTGCAGTGGGAAACTGAATGGATGAACTCACAAACTAAAGAACTAGCTAGCCCAAAGGCTCTCAGCAAACAGTCTCCCGTCTACAACGGCAGCTCCCGAGCTCTCCTGCCCAGTTGAATTCTTAGTTGGGACCCTGCATGCCAGGTATGGGCAGGGTGTCAGCCCATGGCTTCCCTTGGCTGCCCTGACTCTCCTCACTAGCACCCTTCTGCAGCTGTGGAGGCTGTGACCTCCACCCCTGCACTAGCCTGGATAGTCTTCCCTAGCCCCTATGCTTCCCACCCTTCCGGTCAGCGCCTCCTCATCCTCCACGCCTCTGTTCTGCTGCTGCCTCCTCCAGGAAGCCCTCCCTGAAATCCTCTCTTCACCCCTGCATACTGCCGGAGGGGCACCTCCTCTGGTCCCCCATCCCCCCAGGCGCCTTGTCCCACCCTGTCCCTGCAAACTGGGGGCTTCCTAATGGCAGGGTTGGGTCTAAACTCCCTTTCTGTGACCCCAGTAGGAGAATAAATATAATAGAGCAGGGAGGTAGAGGAGGCCACTATGGTGGCATGTGAACCTCACTTTGAGGAAATCTACCCGCATGACGATCTGGGTTTGCTCAAATGCTGTTTGAGTTGAGTCTGCGCTCTTCTAGGAGGTGGCGAAGTGACATGGAGCACGAGGAAAGGGTCACACATTATTGAGCATGTGGTGTGTGTGCTGTCTCAGAAAGCCGGCCTTGTAGCCCTGGGCCAGGGGTGCCATCATCCCCACCGCCCCTGAGTTCACCTGGGGCTGTGGGACACCAAAGCCTGGGTTCTTTCCTAAAGGCCCGTCCTGCCAACTCCAGCCCTGGTCTTGCACAAGCCATTCCTGCTGGGGGCCTCAGTCTCCCCATCAGGAAGTGGGCAGGGTGGACTGAATCTTCAAGGTCCCTTTCTAGTTTCCAGGAGTCCCTGAGACTCTTCAAGGACTCCCCCTAGAAGTCCACTAGGGGGCAGGCAAGCTGTTTCAGAGAGAAGCAGGAGGCCCTTGGACCACCCCAGGCTTCCCGTCCCTCCCCAGCCAGCAAGGTCTAGGGGCCACCTGCCCAGCCAGAGAGGGAGGACGGGGCGGCACAGGGCGATAGGTGGGGCCCCACCTCACAGAAGAGTCCTGCTTGGGTATGCTCTCTGACGAGTGAGGGACAGTGAGAGGACAGCAGATCTCAGTGTCCTATCCCCATCCAAAAAGCCTAGCACAAGCCGGTTTATGTCAGACTTTTGTCCAGTCTCCAAACACCTGTGCTGCTATTGAATAACACCTGAGTGACATTCACGTGCCCCCACCGCCCCCCCAATACCTTGCTCTGGAAGGCAGGTGTAGTGGTCCCCATGCGTGGACAGGAGAATGAAGCTCTTTCTGGCAGTTCTCTTCCATTGCTGAATTAGTCCTCCTTCCGGGCTCCAGGCCCTGACTGTACTCTTCCTGGTCACCTGGAGGCCAGAACCAGGAGTGATTACCTTTTCTTCCCTGTTGTTCCTGTGACTCTCTCCCCAACCTGTATCCCCACAATCAATCCCCAAGTCTGTCCACCCACTAAACTGACCTCTGCCTTTGTTCAGGCCCCTCCATCAGGGAACTCGGTGATGGCATCGACCCCCGGGCCATTCTCCTGCCGCCATTCCCCACTGGCCCATGCCATCCCCAGTCCACCTGCAGCATGGACCTTGCCATGTCACCTTCCCACTTAGCACATTCCCCACTGCTGATGGCCAGGCTCTTCGCCAGGGAGCTCTGGCCATTGGGTCCTCCTCACCATCTCCTCTGGTACCCAGCCCTTTCCCACCCCCATGCTTAGCCCCACCTTGTCCTCTCAAATTGCTCGGACCCTCAGTTTCAACCTAGAGTATTGCTAGTGTGAGACAATCTTATGGGCAGTTTTAATAACCTCCTAGGGTCTGGACTCAGTGGCCTGAAGGCTGGGTGACCATGGTGTCCAAGTCCCAAATCCTAGCTTGAGGGACATCACAAATATCCACTTGGCCCATCTCCCAATTGCCATCAGGTGCATGGCCTGGTGACAGGCTGTGGGGGCAGTCCGTGTGTCCACCTGGAGCCCTCAAGCAGCACTCTGACTTAGCCCTAAAACCAGACCCAACTTCCCAGGGCATCATGACAAGTAGAGAGTTTGCTGGAGATTTCCCGGGAGCCAGAGAAGAGAGGACATCCCTGCATCATATACCTGCCCCTCGGTTCTTCCCCCAGCCTCCTCTCTGGCAGAGCCAGCCTCCCCTCCTTTTCCCCATGCCTCCCTTCCTCCCAAGACCCTGTTGTCCCAAGCCACCAGCTCCCAGCCTCCACGTCCTGCTTCACTGGAAGCTACTTAAAGAGCAATGGTAAGATTGGCCAAAGGTCCAGGAGCCTTTTAAAGGGCTGAATCAGTCTCACCTGCCTATGGGAGGGTCTTTATCCCACTAAAAAGAAGGAACTGATATGGACGGAATACCTGGGCTTTAAGCCCCGCTATAATCATGCCAGGTAGACATTATTCTCCCCATATTCGAATCTCGCTGAGACTCAGTCCGTGGTTACTCAGCAAGCCAACGGCAGAGCCAGACCTCAACTCCAGAACCTTGTTGGCCGCAGCTACACACTACATGGAAAAAGCTGACACAGACACAGTGATGGCCTCAGCCGCCAGCTACAGGGGGGACCAGCCAAAGGAAATGGGGTGAGCTCTCGGGTGAGGTTCAGAGGAGCAGGCAGGCACAGCTGGGTGAAGCCAAGGCCAGCAGCCAGGTATCCGGAGGGCAGATGGAGATGCTGAATGGGCAGACATCAGAGTGTGTCGCAGTCAGAGGTCAAGGTCTGTGCAGGGTCTGTGGGGCAGTGGGAGAATGAAACAGCAAGGATGCCAATGGACTCTGGCCATCCAGAAGCCTTTGCAGGGCCTTCCAGGGACTGGGCAGGATGTCTGCAAGGCAGACAGCGCTAGGGAGGGTGGTCCTCGGGTAACTCTAAATGCAGAGAAGAATGGAGACAGAAGAGGGACATGGAGGTGGGAAAGAGCAAGAGAGAGCGGGGGGAGGTGGGCAGGGAGAGCGGGAATATGGCAAGATCACCGAGCACAGCTGGGAAAGGACAGCAAAGGAGATGGTGGGGGATGGATGTGCGTGTGTCAAATGGAATCTGGTCCCTGTGAGTAGTGAAGGAGACAGGAAAATGGGAATGTGACCTGTGCTTGGACCCCCAGGGCCATCAAAGGGCTTTAAGCAGGGAGTGACCTGGTCAAATCTGTTTTGGAGAGACTCCATCTGGCTGCCACGTGGAGGATGAACGGCTGGATGGATGAACAGGAAAAGGAGACCCTGGGGCAGGAAGGTCTCCTGGAGGGAGGGCAAGGGGAGGAACAAGCCAGGCTGAAGGCAGAGGGACACCCAGGAGCTTCCACACTTGAAGATCAGATGGAGGAGGAGGAGGAGGAAAAAGAAGAAGAGAAGGGACCAGAGAAGGATGCGGAAAAAGGTGCTGGAGAGGTGGCAAGAGAGCCAGGAGAGGACAGTCCAGGGTGCCAAGGGCAGAGGGTGATTCAGGAAGACGGGAGTGGGTAGCTGTGAGGAATGCAGCCAAGTGACCAAGGGACCGAGGGAGCTGGGGATGAGCCGGCAGGAATGATGAGGCTGGAGACAACTGGAGGGAAAAAGGAGGCACGGGGAAGGGTGGGAACGCGCACAGCAAGGGTAGTTCTCTCCCAGAGAGAAAAGGACAGGGCAGTAGCTGAAGGGGACATGGGCCAGCCTGGAAGGGGTTTGGGAGATAGGGGAGTGTCCATGCTGAGGGGAGAGGCTGCAGGGAAAGCGGCTGCCCAGTTCTCCTGAGAGCTGTCCTCCGCCAGCGGGAAGCACAGCCTGACCCCCAGGACACCAGGCGGGCCCTGGTGCGAGCCGTGGTGAAGACAGTTTCAGGGTTCTGGATCAGGCCTCAAACCCAGGCGTCCTGCCCCCAGCATATAGAGGAAAGGGAGAGCAAGGAGGCAGAAGTCACACAGCCCTCAGGAAGCCAGAGAACAGCAGTCTACATAACCATTCCCAAGCTTCCAGATGAAGTGAGAGGGGCTGGCCTTGGGGGCAGAGCCAGGCGTCTTCTGTGTCCCGCAGCCCCCGCCCAGCCTCTAAGCTCCCGGGGTCCTGAGCTCCCAGCATGCCGTGGGGTGAAACACAGGCTCCCTGGGAGGGCACAACAGTCGATCAGGCTGTGTCCTCTCCCTTCTTCCCTTTCATGCCAGGAAATCAGCCACTCGACTCAGGTGTGTTCACAAGCAGAGTGATGTCAGAGCCTGGTCCCCACAGGTGTGTGTCCGTGTATGTGCACTGGGTCTGGGAGCCTGGGACTTCACGTCTTTGCTGTGTCTATGGGAGAGGAGGTGTGTTGCTGGGCAGTGTGTGTGGTACGTTTGTGACTGGCGTGTACGTGGATGTGTATATATACCCAGTGTGCACATCATGCACACTCAGGTGTATGCTTGTGGTATGTGTCGCCCGTGCAGTGTTAACACGGGAGTCGAATTTGTGAGGGTGTGTGTACCTATGTGTTGCGATCATGCAACTTTCGAGGGTGTCTCCGTGGAACCTGTGCAGACAGTGTGTACCTGTGTGTGATGTTTGTGCAATGTGGATACTTGTCATTTTCACAAGCTGTGGTCCTGTGTGTCCTATATGGTCTTGCAGGGGCTCTACGAAGGGGGTGGGGCGTGGG
>PITA01012854.1:0-30361 GCA_004023965.1 Spilogale gracilis
GTCCTGGTCATCCAGGCTGAACCAAAACGGCCAGGGAGGGTCGGGACAGAGCCCTGTGCAGGGAACCAGAGGAGGGCCAGATGGCTGGGAAGCCGGAGGCAGGGCTTCGGAGGAGCCTTATCCAGGTGGGGTGCTGGCCTGCTGTGCATGGCCCACAAATCTCCATCCTCCACCTTTCCTGATGCGGTCCCTGGTTCCCTTGTGGCCGGGGGTCTAGAGGGCTCCTGGGGTGGCCAGGCCCCTGTGGGCTCTGCTGGGGGCAGTCTCATCCAGGCAGTTACTGATGGTGGAGAAGAGGACAGATACCGCACCAACGCACCTCCTGCGAAATGTCTTCAATACCACTCGCCTCTCGTTTTATCCAAATAAGATGCCCGGGAGGCAGGGGGACAGTCTAAACGTCTGAAAGTGACCCTCTGGGGAGGGTTCTGAGCCTTGGGATTCAGAGAGGTTCGGGAGACCAGGTGGGGGCCCAGGACATCCTCTGATGCCTGGGGAAAGTGGAGCAAGGGGCGCACAGAGGGAGGGGCCTGGGTCTCCCGCCTGCTGCAGATCCCACTGCCACAACTTGGCTGCATGTGTCCTCAGCTGTGGCCAAGCCCGAGTGCATCCCAGAGCTCCGCCTTCGGGTGCAGGCCCCGGGCCAAGCCAGCAGCCTGCGCTGCCCCCGTTGCCCAGCTTGAGGTGCACAGTGGGCCGGTCCCCCACCTCGTGTTCATCCATGTCCCTGCCCAGCCACCGGACAGAGCCCCTTCTCTCAGCCCCGCCTGTTCTAATACAGCAGTACAGCTTCTCAATGACCACAGCCACCGTCAGTGCTGGTGGCTCACGGCAGTCGGTGGGCGGCACCCCCAGCCGCACCCCCACTACCGCCTGGGCATACGGAGTGGGATCCATGAATGCCACATACAGTAGTGCAAGTTGCTCAGTGCGCAAGAGGGTAAGGCCCAGGAGGCAAGTGGGAGTTGAAACCCAGCCCACTCTCCATTCCCTAAACATGCTCTTTCACCTGGAGATGATGGAGCTTTTTCCATTTCACTTAAAGGCTCTGTCCTCTGGCCAGGCCACATATTTGGGGCACAATGTTCACCCAGAGGCCCCTAGGGACAAGCAGTGCCATGGACAGAGATCCCATCCCCTGGGCTCCACGGAAGTGCAGGTCCTCCCTTCCCTCCCACCAGTGAGGCTCTTCAGCCCTCTGCCTGCATGCAGGGCAGGATGGGGCTGGGGAACAAGGCTGTGGGCTCTTCTCTGCCTAGCAGGGTGGGTCTATGGACCCATCCCAGAGTCCTTTGGACCCTCAGCTGCACCTTGTCCTCACCTCTCTCTCCTGCTCTTCTCCTCTGCTCTCTCTCTCTATTCTGCACTAAGCAGAGCAAGTGATCACTCCTGCCGCCCACTGGTGGCCCTCTCTGCCCCCTGTGGATACCTGACACCCCTTCCCCTGCCTGTTGTTCTCCCGGAAGGGAGGCAAGGCCTGGTGACATGTGGAGGCCAGGCTTCTCCTGGGCCCGAACCAGGCAAGACCATGGCAAGTGATGTGACTGTGGTGTGGAGTGGACGGGAGCAGCACATCCTGAAGGGGGTGCATTAGATCATAATGAGAATCATTCAAAACCAGACAGCCATGATTCTGTGCCTTGCTGTCTCTATCTTCCCAGCAATTCTATGAGGTAAGCACCATTATCATCCCCTTTTTACAGATGGGTAAATTGAGGCACAGAGGGGTGAAAGAACTTGTCCAAGGTCACACAGTTAACAAAAGGCAAAGCTGTAAAAAATAGGTATTTTTAAAAAAACCACAACATCACAATATTATCAGATCTTGTACATTAACAGTGATTTCTGAATAAGTATCCTGGCCAGCGTCACGCACACAGAACTATCAAGTGGCAAAGCCAGGACTTGGGCCCTTGGCCTTCACACTACCCTGCCTCTCTGTGCTGGTGGCTCAGGAACAGACATAGAGACATGGGTGCTGCACCGTCTAGCCTGGGCCCTGCCCCTGGGGATGATTCAGGGACAGGGAGATGGAAGGTGCAGGTGGGTCTTACCTTGACACGTGTTCTCACTCTCATTCCTGAATGTTCTTGCCCCAGAAGCAAGTGCGTATCCTGGAATGCATGTACAGTAGTAGCTCCCCTCTGTGTTCTGGCAGTCTGCTAATTTTCCACAGGACACTGGCGAGAGTGATCCACACTCATTGATGTCTGGAACACAACAGGACAAAGGGTCACCTCTCAAAGGCATGAGTTCCTTCAAGAAGAGATCCCAATCCCTCACCTGACTCCCCAGCATGGGGTCGATGCTTAATCAGTGTCTTTTGGGAAAGGATTGGATTCTTAAGCTATACTGCAGAGGCTGGGCTGCAGCTGGAGCAAGCCATTCCTGAAGGTCACTCAGCTCTCTTCTCTGCTTTGTAGCTGGCATCCTGGACTTGAGCTCAGTAGCGAGTGCTGAGATTGGGGGGGTGGGTGGCAGCTCTGCATCTTCCACCCCCATCCTGGAAGGGCAAAGTGAGCCAGACTCCAGAGCTCCTTTCTCTCCAGGAAGCTATGTTTATTCACTTATTTTCCACCTCTCTTCTCTGTCTTTCCCTTTCTATTTCTCTGCCCTTGGTGACAGTCCCAAGACCGAAGACTGAGAACACAACCACCACTCACATCCCTCAGGGCACTGGGTTACACCCCACCGTCACCATGCCCCACCACCATCCCAAGCCTCTGTACCATCACAGCTCTCCAACCAGTAGGTGAAGATCTCCCCGGACGAAGAAATGAATCCCGGGGAGCAGCGACAGGCAGTGGCATTGACACATGTGGATTTTGGAGGGCACCAGCGAGCACAGTCTGTGGGGTAGATGACCACAGTCAGAAGGTGAGGTCTGAGCCAGGTGCTGGGGAGGAGGGCAGGACCATCTCCAAAGGAGGGGTTGCTGGGGGGGCAGCCCTAGTTTCCACCCTGTGGCAGCCCCTCCTGCCTGGACTGTGGGGGTCCAGGCCCCTTCCCCAGGCTCTGGCTAGGGACTACTTTGCTCCTCAGCAGACTCACCACTGGTTTTCTGAGATCCAGCTTCCAACAGAATCAGCAAGACACCAAGCACTAGAACAGAGAAACGGGTGTGTTTTGGGGGTGCCCAGAGCAGGGAAGGATTGATGGAGAACTGAGGGTGACACATTTGAGGGAAGGGGGCTGCCAACCCCTTCCAGGCTTGGGGTCTGTCCGTTGCTGATGAGAGACGAGCAGCCCTCCCTGGACCCCAGTGCCCATAGCTAGAGTGTCTGCGCCATAGCCCGGGGGCTGGGTTTCAGACTGAGGGTAAGGGAGAGGCCCAAGCCCCATGGAGGGCTTGGCTCCTGCTGACCTGAGACAACAATTCAGTAAACAGATGGGAGATGGGTGGCCCTGGTTCAAATCCCAGACCTTGGTCAGATGACCTACTTGCCAGTGCCTCAGTTTCCCCACCTGTTGAATGGGAATGATGATGGGCCACCCTTCCTCGATGCATGTGAGAACTAAGCATGTGGATACTGCTTATCCAAGTGTTATATCATCATTTCTTTACGTGAAGGGGAAGGAAATGGACCAGGTGCTCTCTCAGATGCCCCTGAATCTAAGATGCTCCGGCCCCCGGTGGCGGGGAACCCTGGCCTGGGGATACAGGTGCATGTGCACCACACCCACGACATCTGTCAGCCCAATGACTGGCTTGAGACCCAGTAGTGACATTTCACCCCTGGCTCCCCGCACACAGGAAGACACTGTGGGCTCACGTTGGGGTGGTGCTCTTCTGCCGCTCCCGCGGCTCACTGCTCAGGTGTACCCTACTCCCCAGGCATGTGTTTGGGGGTCCTCCTCAAGTCAGCAGGGGCTCTAGGGATGGGGAGTTCCTTGTTCACCAGTGAGAGAGATTAGGATAGTGATGGAGAAAAATAAGGAGATGGAGAGAGAGGAACAGAGAGAGAGAGAGAGAGAGAGAGAAGGAGCCAGAGACACACAGAGAGGAGAAAGTGGAGGGAGGGAGCAGAGAGGTAGGGGGAGAGAAACAGAGAAGTTAAGGCAGTGCTAGAGATGGACAGAGAAGTAGGGAACTCATGGGAAGACAGAGACCAGGATGGCAGAGATTGGACAGAGAGACTCAGAGATAGATTGAGAGTGAGATTGGGACACAGACACACAATTAGAAGGATGGAAGTGAATGGAAATGAGACGGAGAGAGGAGGGTACCTCAGCAGCAGGTGGGGGCATGGGAAGGGCTCGGGGGAGATATCGTCTCTGCCAATCTGGGAATGCTGGCAAAGCTGTAGAGACCCCAGTTATCCAGAGAGACCCAAAACAGGGTGGTGGGTGGAGGGATGGGGGCCGGGAGGGAGGGCAGGAGGGCATGAGTCACTTCATGGGCCAAGGGGAAAGGATGACTCACACTCTGTTGCCCCTGGATGGGGCTCCCAGGGGACCTTTGGGGTTGGCTACTGAGGGGCTGTGGGGGGTACAGACTTGGGTGTACCCCAATCACTTACTTTGTATGTCCAAACTGAATAACCCTCAGGCCAGTGAGAGTCCAGAGATCCCCCTCCAACAGGTCCTCCCAGCCAAGGTAAACTGATACTGGAATGCTCTTCCCCTCCCTCCAATGAGGATACCCCTCTTCCTCCTCTCTGGCCACAGGGCTTGGCTAGTCCCTTGGCCGCGACCCACTTCCTCTTCATGGGACAGACCACAAAAGATCTTCCCTGGAAGGATGGGACATTGGCTGATTTGTCCCAGCTCCCAAAGCCCCAAATAGCAACAGTCATGCTCAGAACTGCCCTAGGAGGCAGGGGGTCTGGTCATGTCCATTCTACAGATGGACAAACTGAGGCTTGGAGCCCAGAAAAAGCTCAGGAAGAATCTGGTGAAAAAAGGGTGACTGAGGAAAGTGGAATCGAACTCAAGTTCCCCAGACCTTGGTGTGTGGGGGGTTCTTTTGTGCCTCATCCCCTCTATTGGGGTTGGGCTGGGATCTCCTTCAGCACCAACAAAGCTGCTAGGCCAGCCCTTCTCCATCTGGCGACTTGGAAGTCACCCAAACAGGAGCCGGGAAGGGAGCTGCCGGTCATTCGCTCCCGGTCCCCGTCTGGTTTGCATTGCCTATGGAGCCCTGAGCACTAGATTCTTGCTTAGGGACCCTGGGGAGGGGGCGGGACAGTCACCCTCCTCTTGTTCCTCCTGTTAAGGGTCCCTTAGCCCAGACCCCAGACCCACCAGTGTCCTGCCCAGAAGGCAATACAACTAATTAAAATAAAAACTAAAGTACTGTTTCCTCAGTTCTTACTGTGAACCAGAAATAGTTTGTGTGGAATTCACTCAACCCTTAACCCTAGAAAGTGGAGACCAGGTCCCCCCCATTTTACTGATGTGGAAAGTGAGCTCAGGGGCTCCATGACTTGGCTCCAGCATGCCCCCCATGAGTTGTGTCCCACTTAGACTCCAGCCCTTGCTCCTGAGGAAAGCAGGGTGGGGCTGTTGGGGGAGGCCCTGCGCTCACGCCTGTCACCCTGGGCCAGCACAGGGAACCCCCATTCCTGTGGCCCAGGGAAGCTCTGGCTGGGGCACCCCAAATGTCATTTCTTCACTCTCTTTGTTGCCTGGTTGCTCAGGCAACAGTCCCGATAACCATAACCGTTAGAGACACCCTGGGTGGGGCGGGAAGGGAGGAGGGGTGGGGGTGGGGGGGAAGTCATGGTTAAAAATCAAGTTCAAACCCACAGCAGGCAAAATTCCTTCAACCCTCAGCGGGAGTCCTGGCTGGGTCTGGGGGAGCAGGTGTGGGGGTCTCTGGGACTGCCCCTGTCACTGGGGCTGTGGGGGACATGTTGGGAGTACTCCCCCCAGAGGGGTCTGGCTCCTAGCTCCCCAACATCCCCTATGTTAGAAGCAGTTACCTACAGGGTCCCAGCACTCAGCTTTTCCCCCTTTCTTTCCCCCATGCCGCAGTTTCCCCTCTTAGGGGGCCAACCCCCAAAGTGTCTCTGGGATAGAGATCTGTGTGGGCATCGGGCTCCTAGAGCACCTTGGGGGTTTCTGCCAGGGCAGGGGGTGCCCCAGCACTGCCAGTCCCTCTCTCCATGTGCCCGCCTGGCCATGTGTCTTCCTCTCCTGCCCGGCCTGGAGCTGCCAGCCACGCCTTCCATTTCTCCGGGGGGCAGGGAGTGCCAAGGCGGCAAAGGGTGCTTTCCACCGCCCCTTCATCCCTCCCAGCGGGGCCCCCAAATCCTCACCTTGAAGGAGGAGAAGGAAGCTGAGGCGGAGGGGGCCTCCCATGGTCTGAACTGCCGGCAGAGGAAGCCGAGGATGGGCAGAGCAGTCCAGTCTCCCCAGGCTGGGCAGCTGCGTGGTGTCCCGAGGCTGGCTGGCTGGGACGTTATGAAAGGGGCGGGGGTGGAGGGTGGGAAGGACAGCGGCTGGCCTAGGGCCCTCCCCGGAACTGGCGGGGCAGCTGGAAGCCAACAGGAAAGTGCAGTAAAAACACAGACCCAGAGGCATTGCACAGGCACACACACACCACACACACACACACACACACACACATTCTCCCTCCCTCTCTCTCTCTCTCTCTCTCTCTCTCTCTCTCAACCTGTTCTGCTCGCAAGTCCTCTGCCTCCCGTTCCACCATTTGAGCAACTGGCCCCCAAGTGCCTGCGGAAAGTGGGGTCGTGTAGGCAGGGGTGAGGTGGGAGTCATGCCCAGGGCCCCGCCTGGCTCTTCTTGCAGGCGTTCACGCGTTCACGTGTTGGGGGCAGCCCTGCGCTCCTTGCCTTGGCCTGCCTGCCCCAGTCTCCAGGGCCAGCCTCTGAGCCAACAGCACCCCCAATCCCTGCTTTCCACGTGAGAAAACCAAGGTACAGAGTTCTGAGTCCAAATAGGAGCTTGGGGAGCTTGAAGGAACCCCTCATGGGGGCCAGGTGGGCACCAAGAAGAGAGACTGCAGAGCTGGGGGCCGCCGTCCATCTGGTGATGGCCTTTCTGGGCCGACCTGCCCCTTGGTGGGAAACTTACATCTCTGGGTTCCTGGGCAGCAACAGAGAATCACGTGATGAAAGGGTTGCTTCCTTTTCTAATAAATCACATAACTGGCTTGTCTCCTGAGCCATCAAATAATTTTTTTAAGCGCTATTATTTATAAAGCACTTAGTTGAAGCCAGCCATGAGTCTCCTAGAATTATCTATCTATTTTTAACCCATTCACTGCAGAACTCAAGGCAGGTGGGGCTACAATTCCCATTCTACAGAGGGGGAGGTCGAGGCAGATAAAAAGTGGCTGAGCAGGAAGGCAGTCCTTGGGTCCCTCCAGAGCTCAAGGTCCAGAAGAAAGTCCCTACGGGGTGCTAATGTGTCTTTAACACCTTTGTGGCCCTGGGGTTGAGCCGGTGGTAGTATATCCTGCCAGAACCCAAGTTACTGGTTTTATGTTCCTCACGCTGTCATTTGCTTTGCCATTTAACAACTCTTCCGGACAACGAGAGGGTTTTGCAACTAGGATGTCAGTATAAAGTTTCCTTTTTATTTTTATTTCCTTAAAGGTTTTATTTATTTATCTGACAGAGAGAGATACAGTGAGAGGGAACACAAGCAGGGGGAGTGAGAGAGGGAGAAGCAGGCTTCCAGTTGAGGAGCCCGATGTGGGGCTCGATCCCAGGACCCTGAGATCATGACCTGAGCTGAAGGCAGACGCTTAAAGACTGAGCTACCCAGGTGCCCCTAAAGTTTCCTTTTTAAATGAATGGCTTCGGGGCCGCAGAAGTGTAGAAAATTAAAGAAAATAGTAAGTACATGATAGGTTGGAGGGGGAAGATCGCCCGTCATGGAAAAAAAAAGTCACGAATGGCTGAAAGCAGAGAAGCATTATCCCAGAGATGATGGAGCACCTCCACCCCCGGAATTAACCCCTTCCTGTCCTCTCCCTCCCACCCCCATCCCCCTGTCCCTGATGGGGCACGGGAAGGGTTCTGCCAGGGGATCCAAGGGGCTTGGGTAGGGGGCCTGGGAGGACCCAGGAAGAGGTTGGGAAGGGAGGGGGGCCAGACCAGGTCTGGAGTGGAGTTTTGAAATTTTTTTCCAGAATCTGGAAACCTCAGCTTTGGATATCCACTCCCCACAGAACTGCAGGTCAGACAGTGATGCCTGGAGAAGCTGGGGCTTGGGGGGTTCCAGCTTGGGGGTACAGAAGGAGCTGCCCTGAGTATTGTCACCACACCCACGTCACCCTCGGTGACCATCTATTCTTTGGCTTTTTCCTCCCTGGTGTGTATCTTGGGCCCTTGGAGCAGGTCTGACCTCCCTGGGACTCAGTTTTCCTGTCTGGTAAATGGAATTAAATGTCTCCCCACTGGCCCACAAGTCAGGGTGAGGAAGGCACAGGTTAACAGGGGAAAAGGCTTGGAGATGTTGGCTGCAAGATTGGGGAAGGCACAAAGAAGGATATCCTTAGCACCACCACTACTCTCTGGCCTGTCAGCAAGTTTTGGGGCCCTGCCTTCAGATAACCCAGAATCTTCCCATCTCTCCTTCTCATTGCCACCCCCCCCCCCGCCCTGGTCTAGGTCTGTCATCTCCAGCCTTGGTGTTCTGGCTCCTGCCCCCACACTCTGTTTCCCTCACAGTGGCCCAAGGGCACCTGTGAACACCTGAGTCAGATCATACCCTTCCCCAGCTCAAGAGCCCTCCATGGCTCCCACCTCACTAGTAAAACCCCCAGTCCTCTCATGGCATGTTCTGCCCTGTCACCTCTGGGCCCCTACTTCCTCCTGCTCTTCCCATGCTCACTTGGCTGTTCCTTGTGGAAAACACCAGGCTCTGTCTGACCTCAGGGCTTTTGCACTAGTTGATGCCTCGGCCTGGAACATTCTTGCCCCAGATAACCATCTGGTTCCCTCCCTCCTCCCCTTTATGTTTTGACTCCATTTCCTGACCTACCGCTCAAGTCTAAATGTCCCTCCCATCCTCAGCACCCCAACTGCTCCCAGTGTTCTCGATCTCTGTAGCACCTCATCACCTCTATACCTACTTACCTCGTTCGCCATCTGCCCCCACCCCGACTAGACTGTCAGCTCCTGGGGGCAGGACTTCGGTCTATTCACGTCTGTGCAGTCCGGGGCACAGAGTCTGCACCCGGTAGGGCTCCATACTTAGTACCCACCCCCATCCCCTGTTGCTGCCCCCTGCTGAAGGAAACCCCCTTCAGCCTTCCTGATCTGGCCTTGGCTGGGGTGTCCCACTGTTCCTCCTCCTTCCCTCTGCCCTGAAGTTCCAGCCCTGCTGACCTATTTGGCAGCACCACCCCCTCTCCCCGGACAATCTTGTGACCTCTGTTCCATAGCAGCGAGGCCGGGACATGATGGGTCCCTATGTGTCAGATGGGGAACTGGCACCTAGAGGACTGGGCCACTGGCAGGGGGTTCCTCAGCTAGGAAGTGGCTGAGCCAGAATTATTCAACCAATAATAATAGTAATAATAAATAATAATAATACTATTTATACTGTATGGTATTACATTCTATTATATATTTTGATGATTGTAGCTACAACAGTAACAAATTATCCTGGTGGAAGATAGTGCTTGCTCATCCAGTGCCTACTGTATACCTGGCCTTCTTTTAAGCACTCTACAGGGATTGAACTCGCTGATCTACCCCACAGCCCTAGAAGGCACGTGCCGCAATTTCCATTTGCTGGATGGGCTAACGGAGGTACAGCGCCGGGACGGGACATACACAGTCACAGGGCACGCCCACCTCAGATCGGAGGTCCCAGGCAAGCCCCATCTCTTCTCCTTTGGGACCGTGTGGTCTTGGGCAGGTAATGTCACTGGGCCTCAGTTTCCTCGTCTGTGAAGTGGCTGGAACCTCACCAAGCACAGGTAAAGGAGAACGGAGACTGCAGGGGTGTAGCTTGGAGTGGACGCTCAGTGAGCAGCAGCTGTGGCTCTTAGGGTGTGCCCCTGCTCTTTGCTGCAGTGGGAGGGGGATAAGGGGACTCCAGGGTCCTGCCTCCCAGCCTCTTGTGCTGCCTGCTTATGCCCAGCACCCACACAAGCCCATGCTGAAGTGGGGGTCAGATGGGGTCTCCGGCTGGAGGGGAGCTAACAGGAAGCCCCCTGCCTGGGAGACAATGGCAGAGGAAGGGGCTGGGCCAGCCCCCCGCGCGGATGAGCCCAGCTGCGGCTCCAGGAGGGCGGCACAGCTATTGTGAGTTCAGACAGCTGTCCCTGAGCCAGGAAGCCCCAGGAAGCCAGGGAAGAACGTGGGGGTCGCCAGCTGACCCGGACCCCCAGACCCAGGCCAGGAATGACAATGAGCACTTTGTCTCCTCCTGCAGGCTGGACACCCGGATTCCAATGCACCCCCGCCAGACCCCCAGGGTTCCCCTGAGGAGGGGCTCCCAGTGCAGAGCCCTGCCTAGCCCGAGCTGGCACCCTCCTAACCCCCGCCACCCACACTGCCCAGCCCAGCCTGGGGAGTTAAGAGGCAGCCCTGAGGAGGCCGTATTTATAGTTCCCTGGCACTGCTGAGCAAACTTCTAAATATAGAGCCCGAGCTATTTGGGGCCTCAGCCCTGGGGTAGAGTGGGAGTGGAGGGCACCGCTGGTGTGCCTCCCTGGGCCTGGGCCCTTGAGACTGCTTGGGCCTCTCAGTCTCCTGCGGCTGAGGCTGCAGGAGGTCCTGGGGGGGGGCAGTTTGCCTGTCTGAATGGGGGTACACAGAGAAAGCCACGGTGGAGTTGCTCACAGCCACAGCACAGGGAAACTGCCTGAAAGGGGTGCAGACACATTCCAGGCCAGGTGGAGGGTATACATTTGTGCCTGGTGTCCCCAGTGTCCTGTTCCTCCACTTCTTTCACCCCCAAGACCCACCGGGGTAGGGAAAGTGGACTAAGGTGTCACCACAATGTTCTCAGCTTCTAGGAAATAAAGGCCCCCAGGAAGTTGCAGGGACAGCGCTGAACCCCAAACAAACCCCAGCTCCTAGCAACCCACTTCCCCTTCCCCATCAGTGCTGACCTCACTGGTGTACCGTGTGGGGGGTGGTGACAAGGCTGGGGGGTGGGGGTGGGGCTATAAATAGCCAGTTTATAAGCAGCTGCAGAGCCAGCTGGGGCAGAGGGTGGCCCTGGAACCCAGAGAGCTTCTCACAGACAGCAGGACCCCAGACTGTCACCCCCTCCCAGCAGTTGCCAAGATTTAGGGAAGTAAGAGGGACACGAGGGACAAGTTGCTTAAAACCAGCAACGTCAACGATTCTTTAAAGCAGCACCTTAAAGATAAAAATTAAAAAAAAAAAAATACCAGCACCTTAACTCGATGGCCACTGAGACTCGAATGGAAGCCTAGTGCTTCCTCAGCTACGGGCTCAAGGGATTGGAATATCATATAGTCAGAAAAAAAGAATGCTAGGGGTGTGTCCCCAGATGGGCTGGCTCTGGGCAACACGTTCCTTTCTTAACTTAAAAAATGGAGGGGCACCTGGCTGGTTCAGTTGATGGAGCGTACAACTCTTGATCTCGGGGTTGTGGGTTTGAGCCCTGCATTAGGTGTAGAGATTGCCTAAACATAAATTTTTTTTAGGTGGGCTCCACACCCAGCATGGAGCCCAAGACAGGACTTGAACTCATGACCCTGGGATCAAGACTGGAGCTGAGATCAAGAGTCAGACACTTAACTGACTGAGCCATCAAGGCGTCTCTAAAAATAAAATCTTTTTTTTTTTTTTTTTTAAGATTTTATTTATTTGACAGAGAGAAACACAGCCAGAGGGGGAACACAAGCAGGGGGAGTGAGAGAGGGAGAAGCAGGTTTCCCACTGAGCAGGCAGCCCGATGTGGGACTCGATCCCGGGTCTCCAGGATCATGACCTGAGCCGAAGGCAGTCGCCCAACCAACCGAGCCACCCAGGCGCCCCTAAAAATAAAATCTTTAAAAGAAAGAGTGAAGGGCTGGGGCCCTTTTCAAATGTTTGAAGGCTTTAATGAGAAGCACTTAGAGGAAGCGAAGAGAAACGGAAAGCATTGTAGGGGAAGGCCCAGCTGGGGACGGGGAGCAGGGGAGGTAGGCCTGTGGCAGTAGGTGATGTGGGCGGGACCCAGCAGCCACCAACAGGAAGCCCTGCAGCCCTGAGCTGGAAACTCTGGGCAACACTCAGGGGCCTTTCTGCCCCTTCCTTACAGAGCTCTCAGTCTCTTCCCTATTCTGCAAGGGTTTCTGGGAGTGGGGGGCTGCAGGCAGACAATGCCGAGCGAAGGCAGGCTCCATCTCCAGGGGCCCTGCAATGGGGTCCCAGGATGTGGGGCAGGGTGGGGAAGGAAGAGGGTTCAGGCTGACTGCCCACATCAACTTCACCCTATGCCTCAATGTCCCCATCTGTATTCCCAGCGTCACTGGTGTCTGGGGTCCTGGGCCATGGTGCTGGTGTTGATGATCATGACCAGTTCCAGAAAGAAGTGATGTATTGGGGGAGCTAGGGGCTCTGAAGAATAACGCCCCCCCCTGCCTCTATCAGATTGGGGTTTCCCTTCCTCAAACTGGAGAGCGATTTGGCCATTTCTCAAAATGTTCAACAGAGTGACTCTGAGACCTAGCAACTCTTAGATGGATGCCTGAAAGGGCTGAAGAAAGGGACTCCAAGAAATTGGGGGAAACAACACAAGTGTCCATCAATGGGTGAATGAATCAACGAAATGTGCCACATCAATGCAGTGGGGTATTAGCCACAGAACAGGAAGGAAGTTCCAGTACGCACCACAACATGGATGCAGGGGCTGGTTGTACAACTTTGCAAATATGCCAAATGCCACTGGATTGTTCGCTCTTGGATGGTTAATTTATAGCATGTGAGTTTCGCCGAAATGTCAAAAAAAAAAATCCTAAGCAGGTCATGGCAGTGTCCACCACCCCTACATCTCTCCTGTCACAGCCTCTCCTCTGTGGCTCCCAGACCACCCCTCAGTTCATGTTGCTCCTGCCCTGAGAGGAAGCAGGCACTACCCTCCCTTCACAAATCTGACGGTCATGCATTCACTCAACAAGCATGGCTTGACAGGTACTCAGGATGCAGGTGTGAAGAAGCCTGACCTAAACTACTGCCCTGTGGGGCTGACCTCTGAGCCCCAGAGGAACCCACAAACGTGATAGCTAAGCATGCTGTGAAAGATATTAGGAAGGGAAAAGTAGGCAGGCTAAAGAAGGTGGGATGTTGGATGTTGCCAAACTAAAAAGGGCAGTTAGGGAAGGCCTCACCAGGAAGGTGATGTTTGAGGAAACATCTCAAACACTGAAGGAGGTGAGGAAGGACTAGCCATGAAGCTATCTGGGGAAGAGCGTTCCCAGCAGAGGGAAGAGCCTGTGCAAAGTCCCTGAGGCTAGAGTGTGCCTGGTGTGGAATATCAAGGAGACCTGTGTGGCTGAAGCCCAGTGAGTGAGAGGGAGACAGGAGGGAGAGACATAATGGCATGAGATTGTGTGCAGCAAGCAATGAAGTCAGAAATGATATTCAAAATACTTAATGCGGCATGGCATGACCAGCCAGAAAAGTACCATCAACCCCATGTGGCTTCTCTGCTGTCCCCTCATCTCTGATGGCCTCTGCTGAGGACCAGAAGGACAAGGACCCTCCACTTGTTGTTTTCATTGTTCACTCCATGGCTGTGTCCTGCCACCTCTAAGAGCACCTGCTCAGTAATGGTGGCACCGATGGATGTCAAAATCTGTGTGTCGCGGCTGTATCTTTGACACCTTTAAACAGCACGGTCTTTCTAGTTTTTCTTTTTCTTTCTCTCTCTCTCTCTCTTTTTTTTTTTTTTTTTTTTGAGAGAGAGAGAGAGAGAGAGAGGAGGGCAGAGGGAGAGGGAGAGAGAAAATCTTAAACAGGCTCCATGCCTAGTGCAGAATCGACCCAGGGCTCCATCTTAGGACCCTGAGATTATGACCTGAGCTGAAATCCAAAGTCCGATGCTTAACGGACTGAGTCACCCAGGGGTCCCACCTTTTTGTCATTTTCTTCCCTTGTCCCTTCCTCCCCGCCTGCCCCCTCTCTTTCTCTCTTTCAACTAAAAGAGCAGTCTCTTTGCTCCACAGCTGAACAAGAGGGTGAGACCACAGCTCTCAGTTTCCTGGGAGTGCAGGCATAGCCCTGAGAACTAGCAACTGCCTAAATTTTGCCCCTGGGTGCCTCCTTGTCCCCAGCCTAGTTCTGGCCCAGAACTTTCCACAGGCAGCAGCATTAACTGGATTTAGTTTCACCCACCTCCGACCCTACCAAAGCAAGTCTTTTCTTCTGTTGCTTTCCACTTCTGGCCATGGCTCAGGTCTCCTTTTGTGGAACCGGTCTAAATGTTTGTGTTTTTTTTTTTTCAACATAAATTCACTTAAGAATTAAAAGAAAAAGAAAAGCAAGTTGATTGAAGGAACAATCTGTGGCCCATGGAGAGAGGAGTGGATAGAGGATGGTTGGAGCCACCAATCAACTCCCAGGAACAGGAGGTGAGGACGGGTGGCTCGCCTGGGTTCCTTCCGTGTGTGGGTGGGCAGCCATCTTGGCCACAAGTGTCCTCTATGGTGTGACGGAGAGCCAGGAAGAGAGGGTCCCCTAGACAGACAGCATCGTTTTCTTCTGAGTGCTCCAAGGAGGGGCTTTTTTATTTTTTAAAGATTTTATTTCTTTGACAGAGAGAAACACAGCCAGAGAGGGAACACAAGTAGAGGGAGTGAGAGAGGGAGAAGCAGGCTTCCTGCCCAATGTGGGACTCGATCCCAGGTCTCCGGGATCATGACCTGAGCCGAAGGCAGTCGCTTAACCAACTGAGCCACCTAGGCACCCCATGGAGGGGCTTTTCTGAGAACGTTTCACATCAGCACCCCACATCTGGGGGCAAGGGTGTCACTGGGGTTTTCGTGGCCCCTTGTGTGGGTCTTGGTGCCAAGCGATGAAGTTCAGCAGCACCTGCTTCTCGCATCCCAACTTCTGCTCGGCTCAAGGAGTCAGTCTTGGGGACTGTCCCTGCAGGCTGCGCGGTTGCCTATGAGGCCAGGCAGCCCTGACGTTGGGAAGGAGACTGCCACCCACATCCAGAGGTTTCTGTGAAACAAAGTTGTTAAAATCCCTGGACAAACGGCCAAGAAGCAGAGCAAAAGCTGCTCGATATCACTAATCAACAGGGAACTGTAAATCAAAATCACAGCAAGATACTAGTGGTAGTAGATCAAATGGCTACTATTAAAAAATATTAACAAGTGTTGGCCAGGATGTGGAGAAGTTGGAGCCCTTGTGCACTGTTATTGGGGATGTGAAACAGTGCAGCTGCTGTGGAAAACAGTCTCGTTAAAAAATTAAACAGATTTTCAGAATATGAGCCAGGGATTCCTCGTCTGGATATATACACCCAAAAGACTTGAAAGGAAGGTCTCCAAGTTCATAGCAACATTATTCACATTAGTCAAAAAGTAGAAGCAACTCAAGTTTCTATCAATGGACAAAGGAATAAACAGAATGTGGTAGAGTCACACAATGGAATAATATTCAATCTTAAAAAGGAATGGAACTCTGACACATGATGTAATTTGGACAAAACTTGAGGACATTATGCTGGATGCAAAAAGCCATTCACAGAAAGACAAGTACTGTCTGATTTCACGTATATGAGGTAATGGAATTGTTCATATTCGCAGAAACAGAAAGTAGAAGTCTGCCAGGGCCCCAGGGAGAGGGGCAAACAGGCGTTTGTTGTTTAGTGGGTAGTGAATTTCAGTTTTGCAAGATGAAAAAGTTTTGGAGCTTGGTTTCTCTCACTATCAATGTGAATGTGCTACTGAATGGTACGTATAAAAATGGCTAAGATGAAAAGTTTTAGGCTGTATGTTTTTTTTTTTTTTTAAAGATTTTATTTATTTGACAGAGAGAAACACAGCCAGAGTGGGAACACAAGCAGGGGGAGTGAGAGAGGGAGCAGCAGGCTTCCCGCTGAGCAAGGAGCCCAATGTGGGACTCGATCCCGGGTCTCCGGGATCATGACCTGAGCCGAAGGCAGTTGCTTAACCAACTGAGCCACCCAGGCGCCCCTGTATGTTTTTTACCACTTAAAATTTTTTGGG
This sequence comes from Spilogale gracilis, assembly GCA_004023965.1. Taxonomy (NCBI): domain Eukaryota; kingdom Metazoa; phylum Chordata; class Mammalia; order Carnivora; family Mephitidae; genus Spilogale; species Spilogale gracilis. The sequence continues at coordinate 16,121 of PITA01012854.1, forward strand.
AAAAAAAAAAGAGATTCTGACCTAAGCTCCAATTTGGGTGAACATGGAGGATAATATGGTGAGTGCAGCAAACCAGTCACAAAAAACAAAGAGTATACAATTCTGTTTCTGTGAGGTCTCTAGAGTGGTCAGATGCATAGCAAGGGAAGGTAGAATGGTGGGGAGTCCATGTTTCATGGGGACAGAGGTTTAGTTTGGGAAGATGAACCAGTCCTGGAGGTTGCGGGAAGGGAGGATGGCTGCATGACTGTGTGAATATGCTAAATGCCCTGAAATTGGACAACTAAAAATGGTTGGGATGATAAATTTTGGGTCATGGGTATTTCACCACATTTAAAAAATAAAGTCGTGGGGCGCCTGGATGGCTCAGTCGGTTAAGCACCTGACTCTTTTTTTTTTTTTTAAAGATTTTTTAAATTTATTTGACAGAGAGAAACATAGCCAGAGAGGGAACACAAGCAGGGGGAGTGAGAGAGGGAGAAGCAGGCTTCCTGCCCAGCAGGGAGGCCGATGTGGGGCTCGATCCCCGGTCTCCGGGATCATGACCTGAGCCGAAGGCAGTCGCTTAACCAACTGAGCCACCCAGGCGCCCCCCCGCCTTTTTTTTTTTAAGATTTTATTTATTTGACAGAGAGAAACACAGCCAGAGAGGGAACACAAGCAGGGGAAGTGAGAGAGGGAGAAGCAGGCTTCCCGCCAAACAGGGAGCCAGATGTGGGGCTCCATCCGGGGTCTCTGGGATCATGACTTGAGTCAAAGGCAGTCGCTTAACCAACTGAGCCACCCACGCGCCCCTAAGCACCTGCCTCTTGATTGCTTCCCCCTCAGATCAGATCTCAGGGTCTTGGAATCCAGCCTTGAGTGGGGCTTCGTGTTAAGCATAGATTGGGCTTGAGGATTCTCTCTCCCTCTACACCTGCCCTGCTCATGCTTTCTCTCTCATAAATAAGTAAGTAAATAAATAAAATCTTAAAAAAAATAAATAAAATCCAGAAGGACATGTTAAAAGGGCTGGACCCAACACTCCATGGGGCTGCCAGGTGTCAAGAATCTGGGACTCGCCCTCCGAGGAGTCAATACCAATAACACCTCGATGTCCTGTATGCCTCCATCCCTACCTGACGGTCCTCATCCAGCCCCACACATGCTGCTGCCCCCTCCGCGTCAATCCAAGTGCTAACAGATCCTTCTAGGCACAAGGGCAGGAATCACTGCCCCGCCTACCTGAGTGGCCATGTGACTTGCTTTGGCCAATGAAATGCGAACAGCCATGACATGCGTCACTTCCGGGCAGAAGCTTTAAGAGCTGGTGCGGCTTTGCTGTTTTTCTTTCCCTTCTGCTGTGGTGGCCTTAGGTCTCGCGGATGGTGGTGCCACCAAATGAGATCTCTGCTGTGTTAAGTCCGTAAGATTTGGGGTTCACTTTTACCGCAATGGAACTGAACCCACCCTGACTCTGATGTGGCCGCTGGCGTCTGAGTCCCCTCCTGGGTGTGCTGAGGAGCTCGTCCTGTGAACCCCACGACTGGACCTAGGGTAAGAAGTGAAGCACTTACCTCGGTAAGCAAAATTTAAGGGGGTGCCAAAGAACTCAAGAGTCAAGACGAATACTGTTGTAATGCAGTGTTTGAAACATAAAAATTAATGCAAAATATCCATGATAAATAAAATAGAAAAATGTTAAATGAAGATGGGGTCAGTCACATTGATGGGCCGGGATATACTGGTGCCTGAGGCAAAGGGAAAAATTTGTTCCTCACTCAGCTTGCTCTGGCCTCAGTCCTGGTAAAAACACCCATGGTGGACCCCCCCTCCCCTCAGCCTACTACCTAACCCCTGATAAAAACACCCATGGTGACCCACCCCCCCAACCTACTACCTAGCCCCTGATAAAAAACCCATGGTGTCCCCTCCCCCCAGCCCATGTGGATGCAGGTAGAATTGGGAGGGAATTAACATCCCTAAGAATAAACCTCAGGCACTCTTGGTGAGTCAGTACCCGGACTCCCTCGCCCCTCATGGATAATGGAGGTTCATGTTCTTCACAGTCTCTCAGAGGTCCCCAGGGGGGCTGAGCCCCAGGTGTCTGCAGTAGTAATGCACTCATTCAAACTCTGTATTTGCTGCCTGCCGCTCCCTGTCTTGCTTCCCAGCTTCCTCACTCATGTTTTCTAGGATCTGCTTCTCATAAAGTACCTGCCCTCAAACCCTTGTCTCAGGCTCCGCAACTGAAGGAGGCCAACCCCAGGCAAATGTCTATTACAGTTTTTTTTTTAACATGGCAAACGCTAGAGCTCCTGATTCTCCTCCTGACCTCTGGCCAGACCTGGTGTGTTAGTGATCTATTCACTAGTTTGCTGTGTAACAAATGACTCCAAACCTAGGAGCTTAAAATAAGAGCAAACTGTTTCTGTGAGTCAGGAGCTGGATCTTGCTCCTTGGAGTCCTGTGCTTTAGGGTCTCTCATAGGCTGCCGTCCAGGTCTCAGCTAGGGCTGCATCATCATCTAAAGGCGTGGTGAGGGAAAACCCACTCCCAAGCTCATTCCTGTGTTGAGCAGGATTCAGTTCCTCACTGGCTTTTGAGGTGGTGGCTCTAAACTCATCACTTGGGGAGCATCTGGGTGGCTCAGTTGGGCTATGGTCATGATCCTGGAGCCCCAGGATATAGCCCCAGGTCAGGCTTCCTGCTCAGTGGGGAGTCTGCTTCTCCCTCTCCCTCTGCTCTTCCCCCTGTTCACACTCATACACTGTCTCTAAGTCTCTCTCTCATAAATAAAATCTTAAAAATAAAATAATCCCACTACATGGGCCACTCTATAGGGAAGGTTACAACACGACGTCTGCCTTCACTGGGGCAAGCAAGAGAATGAGAGAGGCACATGGATAGGCAGACAGTGGGAGCACTGGGGAAGTCTCGATCTTTAGTAAGCTAAGCTTGGAAGTGACATCCCATCCTCTTTGCCCCACTCTGTTGTTAGAAGGGAGTCACAAGGTCCTGCTCATACCAGAGTGCATATACCAGGAGGCAGGGATCATGGGGGTCATCTTGGAAGCTCTCGCTTCTTAGTGTATGGCTCAACCACCAACTGAGTTGTTCAGGCCCCAAATGGGGGTGTCCTCCTCAACTCCTCTCTCTCTGTCATGCTGTCCACAAGGCCCTCTACCCTGGCTCCAGGTGGCACCTCTGGTCCTACCTCCGTCCCTCATCCTGGGCTGGCCATGTTGGTCTTCCTCTTCTTGAAAGCTTAGTCCCATCACAGGGTCTTTGCACCTTTTGTTCCCTCTGCCTGGAATTCTCTCTTCTCAGACACTGGCATGGCTTCTCCTTCAGGTTCTCTCACCAGACTTCCATCTAGATGTCAGTGAGGGCTGTGGTCTCCTGGGAAGGCTTAATCAGGTAAGGACCCACTCCCTTCTGGCTTTAGTTTCAACATGAAATCCTTAAAGATGCATTCCTGATCCACCATAATATTTAGCTCTGCTCAGTAAAGAGTTAACTCTGCAGGTTTGGAGTTTTCAAATCCTGCACATTCTGTCTGCAGGACTGGCACTTACCCTGCTCCTAGGAGGTTGTCTTTAAACTCCTGGAGGGTCCTGCCTGATAGGAGTGTCCGTGTACCTATGACCTTGGCCATGTCAGATACTCTGTTCACAATATGATTTATGGTGAGGGCCTTGGGTCACCATGCAGTATCAGCTTGACCTCTAGAGGGAGGGAGCCTGATGTCAGCCTCACAAGGGGTCAGCCTGCCTGTGTGACCAACTCCCAGAAAAACCCTGGGCACCAAGGTGAGTTTCCCTGGTTGGCAGTCACACACACTGCTGCTGGGAGGATTGAAATGCTGTCTGCCTGACTCCGTGGAGGAGACGCCTGGAACCTCGGGCCTGGTCTCTCCTCGATCCTAGCCTATGCACCTTGGTCATTTGCCGATTTGATTTGATTGGATTGGATTTTTTGATTTTTTTTTTTAAAGATTTTTATTTATTTGACAGAGAGAAACACAGCCAGAGAGGGAACACGAGCAGGGAAGTGAGAGAGGGAGAAGCAGGCCTCCCATCGAGCAGGGAGCCCGATGTGGGGCTCGATCCTGGGTCTCCGGGATCATGACCCGAGCCGAAGGCAGTCGCTTAACCAACTGAGCCACCCAGGCGCCCCAATTTTTTTATTTTTTAAAAAAGATTTTATTTATTTATTTGACAGTATAAGCAGATGGAGAGGGAGAAGCAGGCTCTCCGCTGAACAGGGTGTCTGATGCGGGGCTCGACCCCAGGACCCTGGGATCATCACCTGAGTCGAAGGCAGATGCTTAACTGACTGAACCACCTGGGCGTCTCTATTGTATTTTATTTTATTTTATTTATTTATTTATTTATTTATTTATTTATTTATTTTTTGAAGATTTTATTTTTTTGACAGAGAGAAACACAGCTAGAGAGGGAACACAAGCAAGGGGACTGAGAGAGGGAGAAGCAGGCCTCCTGCCAAGCAGGGAGCCCGATGTGGGGCTTGATCCCGGGTCTCCGGGATCATGACCTGAGCCGAAGGCAGTCGCTTAACCAACTGAGCCACCCAGGCGCCCCTATTGTATTTTATTTTTTAAATACTTTATTTATTTACCTAGAGTGGGGGAAGGGCAGAGGGAGGGAGAGAATCTTAACTAGACTCCATACCCAGCATGGAACCTGACATGGGGGTCGATCCTGTGACCCTGAGATCATGACCCTGAGATCAGACTCTGGGATCAACCCTGCAGTGGGAAGCCTGCTTCTCCCTCTCCCACTCCACCTGCTTGTGTTCCTTCTCTGTCTCTCTCTGTCTGTAAAATGAATAAATTTTTTAAAAATCTTAAAAAAAAAAAAAAAAAAGAGATGCTTAACCCACTGAGCCACGCAGGCACCTCTTCCTCTCTTTGCTGATTTTAACCGTATCTTTTCCGTGTAATAAATCGTGACCACAAGTATCCCAGCTTTTCAAATTTCTGGGAATCATTCACCCCAAGGATAGTCCTGATGACCTCAGGCTCAAGTCCCCAAACTCCCAGCCATCCTCTTTGGATCTTCATTGCCCTTATCAGAGTGGTGTGTTCTTGCCCATTTACTATTTCCTGTCTCTCTTCTCTGGATTGAGGGCTCCGGAAGGCCAGGACCTTGCCTGTCACTCTCATGAAGAGGCAGAAGAGCAGAGTGGTCAGGGGTCTGGTCCTGGCTCTGCAACTTTCAGGCGGTGTGGCCCTGGGCAGCCAACATCCCCTCTCTGTCTCCCTGTCTGTAAAATGGGGACAGAAGCACCACTCCTCCTTGGGAGGTGGATGGGCAAAGCCTACAAAGGTCTTGATAAGTTTTAGCTTCTAAGCATTGGTCACTCTGCCTCCCCAGTAGCTAGAGCAAGGTCTGGAAGATCAGTGCTCATAAAGAACCAGTGAATTAGGGAGTCCCTTCTGAAGCCTTTGACACAGGGAGGCAGGAGGGGACCAGAGACAGTCCAGATGCTGGGGAGGAGGAGCACAGAAGCCAGAGGATGGGAGAGGTGCCAGGGAGGGTCAGGCACCCACCCTCTGGCTCTCTTGCTACACACAGGCCAGGAGGGCTGCCTGGGGAGCCGGGCCTGCTGTGGCCACCAGGGTGGAGGCCCATGGGAGTGGCAGGCTGGATAGAGAGGGAGAGGGTGGGAAAAACCAAATCCCACGGTCATGGCTCCTAGGAGGAAATGTGTGGGAGGTCTGGGGGGGTCAAGGCAGTTGGAGCTGGGGCTGTGGGCAGGCGCCGGCCAGGCCCCAAAAAAGTCTCTGCTGGGCGGCTGCTGGTCTGGTCTGGCCTGGGAGGAGGCGTCTTTGCTGCTGGACACCCTGGAGATGCTGCCAGATGCAGCCCTGGCCCCCCAGGAGGAATGTGCCTCCCCCCTGTAGCCCCTGCCTCTAGGCTCTTCCACATAAGGCTTTCGAGGGTGCTCATGCCATATGAGTTCAGGACAAAGGAATCAGAAGCACATGGACTGGATTCCCCAGGGAGCAGTTCTGGAAATGAAGACTAAAAGGAAGAGAACAGCCAGAGGGGTACTCTGACCAGACTTGGGAGGCAGCAGGAGGAGGTGCCTGGCTCAGAGCAGCCTCAGTCCCATGCTATACCTGCACCCCCTGAGCTCTCAAATTAGGGCCATGCCTCAGGTGCCATGAGGGCCTCACGTGTGGCGGGCACCTCCCTCTACCTTTCTGAGCCTCCATTTCTTTCCTTAGTGGCCCAGATGTTCAGTTCAATATACTTAGAGTAATCCACATCTCTCTGTCTCTGTCTCTGTCTCTCTCTTTCCCCAGCACCAGCAAACCCTGAGGGCTCTAATTCCAGAATCCAGCCAGAATTCACCTGCTTTTCACTGCCTTGAGGGCCTCAGCCTGGGTCAGCCCGGTCATATCCCACTCAGATCAGTGCAGTCACTTCTGTCCTGGTCTTCCGCCTCCCACACTCCTCTCTCCTCCACGGCTGTTCCCTTAACAGTGACCAGAGGGCGCTCTTGGACACCTGAGTCAGATCCCATCCCTTCGACTCAGGAACCCTCCATGGCTCCCACCTCACGCGGAGTAAAAGCCAAAGGTCTCCCCATGACCCACAAGGTTCTGGATGCTCTGACCCATCCCCTCCCCACCCTCTCCTCCTCCCACTCTTCTCACTATTCCCTCCAGCCCACTGGCTTCCTCACTGTTCACGGCAAGCTCCCAGCCCAGGGGAGCACTTACAGTTGTCCCTGTTTCCTGCCCTCCTCCCCTAGACCTCCACATGGCTCTCCCCAAGCATCCTTCGGGTCTTTATTCAGACATCACCTCCTTGGAAAGCCTTCCCCGACCCCCAACTTAAAACCGCTCTCATAACACAGCACCCTCTGACACTATAGATTTTACTGATCTGGCTTCTGGTCTGTCTTCCCAGGAGAACGCCAGTTCCATAAGGGTGGGGCTTGTTGTTCATCAGTTCCTTCCCTGCGTCCCCAGTGTGCAGAGTAGGGCCTAGCAAAGAAGGCACCTGTTGGCTTAATCAACTGAACGGTGACAATCCCATCTGCAGATGGTTGGAGCAACTTTTTAATCACTTTATCAAGGTGTAATTTACTTAGCATATAATTTGCCTACTGTATGCATACAGTTAAATGATTTCTAGTAAATTTGCTGCGTTGTGCAACTATTACCAAAATCCAGCATCTGAGAACACTTCTATAACCCCAAAGTTCCCTCTCCCCATTGTAATCCCTCTCCCCTCTCCTCCTGTGCCCCAGGCAACCACTCATCTGCTTTGTCTCCTATAACTTTGCCTCTTCTAGAAATTTCATATTAATGGACTCATACAATATTTTGTGTCTGACTTTTTTTATGCAGTATGGTTTTTTTTTTTTAAGATTTTATTTATTTGAGAGAGAGAGACCACGAACTGGGGTGGAGGGAGGGACAGAGAGAAAGGGAGAAGCAGACTCCTCGCTGAGCAGGGAGCCAGACTCTATGGCTGGACACTGTTTTGTTTGTCTGTTCATCTGTTGATGGACATTTGAGTTGTCACCATCTTTTAGCCATCGTGAATAATTCTGTGAATGCTTGAGTACACATACACTTTCACTTCTCGATTATACGGTCGATGCTTGTTTAACTTTTTAAGAAGCTGTCAGACTGTTTCCCAAAAGGATCCCCACTAGGAGCGGTTGTTTGTTTCATGCTCTACATCCTCCCCAACACCAGGTATCATCAGCCACTTATTTTAGCTGCTCCAAAAGGTGTGTGCGATGTGTATCGTTGTGGTTTTACTTCATATTTCTTTACCACCAGGTGATGTCAGGACATTTGCCTAGCCCTGTCTGCCATCCAGCGATCTTCTTTGCTGAAGTAACTGTTCAAATCCTTTGCCTGTTTTCAAATTGGGACTCTGGTTTTTCCTGTTGAGTTTTTATTTTATTTTTATTTTTATTTTTTTTTAATTTAAAAAAATTTTTAAAGATTTTATTTATTTATTTGACAAAGAGAGATATCACATGTAGGTAGAGAGGCAGTCAGAGAGAGAGGAGGAAGCAGGCTCCTCACTGAGCAGAAAGCCCAATACGGACCTCCATCCAGGACCCTGGGATCATGACCTGAGCTGAAGGCAGAGGCTTTAACCCACTGAGCCACCCAGGCGCCCTGTTGAGTTTTTAGAAAATTATTTTTCAACCGCTTGTTGCTGGTACAGAAAAATAGAATTCCTTTTTGTATATTGACCTTGTATCCAGGACCTTGCTAAATTCACTTAATCCGATTGGTTCATCAGTAGATTTTATTATATCCGCCAATTACCTTATTTCTTCACTCACAAATGGTGAAGGTTTTATTTATTACATTTTGATCCTTACATGTTCTCTTGTCTTTTCTGTCTGTGTTGCCCTGGCTGGAAGCCTCTACTGCAATGTTGAAAAGAAGCAGCGACAACAGCTATCCTTTTCTTTTCCTAATCTCTGGGGGAAATTTACTGTGTCACAACTAAGTTTCATATTTGCTGTGGGTCTTTCTTCTATTTCTTTTTTCTTTCCTTTTTTCTTTCCTTTCCTTTTTTACCTTCTCTTTTCTTTCTTCCTGTCTCTGTCTTTCCTTCTTTCCTTTCTTTTTTTGTGGGTAACATATCAGAGTTCTCTTCTAATTCTACTTAAACGAATGCTGAATCTTAGTTTTGGGTTTGGGAATTCTTTATAGACTCTGGATACAAGCCCCTCATCAGATGTACACTCTGAACAGATGTCCCCCTTAGGCTGTGACTTGTCTTTTCATTCCCCTTATGTCTTCTGAAGGGCACACATTTCCACTTTGATGAAGTCCAATTTATAAACGTTCTGTTTCAGGGACCAAGCTTTTGGTGGCACACTAAGGAATCTTTGCCTAAACCAAGGTCGCAAAGACTTCTTCCTCCATTCGTTTTCAGTTTTACATCTAGCTCCACAATCTCTTTAGAGTTGCTTTTTGTGTAGGACGTGAAGCAGAGGCTAAGTTGTTGGTCTTGTTCCTCTTCTTGCAAGTGTCTGTCCTATTCTCGAAATGGGGAGATTTCTGTTTCTCATGGAGTTAATGGTTGGCTCCTGCTCCCTGCCTGGACCTCTCCCACCAGGGGCCAGACAAGGCTACAGAAGAGAAACCCATCAAGCCTGCCCAAACAGGATGTTGCCCAACCCTCCCGGGGCTGAAATCCAACCTCTGAGGCCCTTATCGGTACTTCATCAGCATGTTCTGGGCAGTTCTGATAGAGCCCAAGCACGGGGTCTGCCGCTCCACCCGTGCCCCTTCCAGTGGCTTGGGGCCTCCACGGGAGCGTCGATAGCCAAGCAGAGCAAGGGCTCAGCAGGGCCAACAAACCCCTGGACATTTTTGGAGGGGGCGGCTCTTGTCTGCTAGGCTTTCCCCTTTCAGAGTCGGCCTCTGGGTGACCCGGCTTCCCTCCTCCCCCAAATCTCAGGCTAGGTTGTGCCTTCCTGTGCCCCCAGCCACACCTGTTCCCACAACTTGGAGAGGGCAAAAAGCAAACATTCCTTGCAGCCCTGCCCAAGCGTGTCCTGGATCGGGATTGGGCTGGGGGCTCCCTGGCTGGTGGGAAGGGGAGCCCAGGAGTGGTCTGTCCTCCCAGCCCCTTGCCTCACCTGTGCCTCTCCCCACGGGTCCTGGTTAAGGGTGACAAAGCAAATCTAGGGAGACGTAGGGAGGGGATGGAAGCAGGCAGAATGGTGGAGGCCGTAGGGGATAGAGTCCCAGCCTTTGGCGAAAGACTAGCTCAAAGTGGGGCAAAATCTCTCTGTATATATGAGGGCTACTTTGTTGGTCTGACCATCCGTTCTTCCCATGAGCACAGGAGTCAGGTCCTGTCCCTCCTCTGCTCAGAACCCTCCATGGCTCCCACTTACTCAGGGTAAATTCCAAAATCCTCCTGAGGCCCACAGGGCCCTGCATGATGTGCCCTGTCACCTCCTGTCACCTCCTACCATCTGCCTCCCACTCTTCCTCCAGCCACACAGGCCTCCTTGCTGTCCTCCGAACACATCACACATGCTCCTGCTTCGGGGCTTTGCATGGGCTGTTCCCTTTGCCTGGAATACCCTTTCCCAGATTTGCTCACTCCTCCTGTCTCAAGTCTTTGCTAAGATAACACCTGCTTTTTAAGTCTCAGCTCCCTTCCTCTCTTTTTTCTGCTTGAACTTTCCACATAGCACATATTGCCTTCTGAAATCACAGCCATTCAGGTATTTGCCTGGGCTGTGAGCCCTACAAGGGCAGGGGTTTTTCTGCCTCGTTCACTGCTGTATCCCCAGCACCTAGGCCAGCGCCAGGAACACGGGAGGTGATCAATAAACACTTGGGGAAGGAGTCATCTTCTCTTCCACTTTTGTCCACTTAAGGCTGATGGGGCTGCACCCACCCCCATCACCAAGAGTGACCGCATGACCCAGGCCTGGCCAATGAACACTTCCCATCCTTTCTGCCGGTTCTGAATGACATGTGACCCCAGTCTGTCCAATGACAGGCAGCCACTGGATCTTTGGAAGCACTATTGGGAGAGTAGCTTTCTCATTTTTTTCTGGAGTTTCTTGGCTGTTGAAAGATGAACCAGGGGTTGCTGAGGCCATTTTATTCCCATGGGAAGTCACTGCCTGAACATAAAACTCTCCAGGGGAAAGCTTAGTTAAGAGGGGGAGATTACTTTGTTTGAGAGCCTGGATTCAGTTATTCCTGAAGCCAACATTCCTTAGACATTTCTTAAGCTAGTTTGGGTTTGGATTTTCCCTGGCGACTGAAATAGTCCTAATCAATCCTTCCTTCCTTCCTTCCTTCCTTCCTTCCTTCCTTCCTTCCTTCCTTCCTTCCCTTTTTCCATCCCTTTCCCTCCCTCTCCCTCCCTGCCTTTCTCCTCTTCCTCCCTCCCTGTCTTCCTCCATCACCTCTCCTTACCTCCCTTTTTCCCTTCTGTCTCTAATTTAATCCTTATCCCGATCCTGGCTTGAACCCCATCTCCAAAACACAGCTGAGCCAAAACTAACACTTCACCTTTCCTCCAAACAGCCCTCCTGCACCCCTCCCTCCCTTTGCCTCCCCAAGCTACCCCTCTCCCATCTTGTGTGCATGCGACGCTGCCAAATGGGGCTGTGAATCCTGGCTCCCCCACCAGAAGGCCGTGTGCCCTTGGTAAGTAACTTCACCTCCTCTGTAAAACGGGCATAACAGCCTGACCACAGTTCCCAGGTCCTTAAACCTCTTCTGAGTGTCTGGTCACGGGGGCCTCACCTACTTGCCCTACTCCGGCTCACTGGTCCTTCACTTTGCTCGGAATCCCCTGAGTCTCCAGAGAGTCCCAGTGCATCCTGGCCTCTGGGGTCACTGGTCAGCGGCCACAACTCTGAGGTGACTATAGATATCATGCCCATTTTACAGATGAGGACACTGAGCCCTAGGGCACTCAATCAGGATATAAACAAGGCAATTTTTCAGAGGGATAAAAAGCATGGTAGGCTGGAGAATTTCCAGGAAAGGGAGTGGTTTCTGGGGAAGCAGAATAGTCAGGGAGGGCTCCTTGGAGGAGATGACTATTTAGAACCAGGGCTTTCCAGACACAGCCCCATCAGGAGGAAAGTTAGTCATGCTGAGGGCACTGCAAGGGCAAAGGGGTTGAGGTGGGACTAGTGTGGTATGTTTAGGCCCCAGCTCAGGGAGGAAGAGGAAAGGAGGCTCTAATATTCACATTGTTAAAACGCCTGGCAGAGGGCACCTGGATGGCTCAGTGGGTTAAAGCCTCTGCTTTCAGCTCAGGTCATGATCTCAGGGTCCTGGGATCGAGGCCTGCGTCAGGTTCTCTGCTTGGCAGGGAGCCTGCTTCCTCCTCTCTCTCTCTGCCTACTTGTGATCTCTCTGTCAAATAAATAAATAAAATCTTAAAAAAACAAAACAAAACAAACAAACAAACAAACAAAAAAACGCCTGGCAGAGGGCACGGGGAGGAACAGGATGGCTGGTGGGGCTGGGTGAGCTCCCTCTGATGGCTGTTACCTTAGCACCCACCAAGGTTTTTTCCCGGACAGCAGCCATTTTTGATAAGCTTACTTCTCTTCACTCCTGTTGCCTCGTTCACTATGCCTTTGTCCCCATTTAACAGATGAGAAAACAGGCTGCTGACAGGCTGCTCAGGCCTGGAGCCATCAACTCTAGCCTCTCCAGGAAGTGTAGCTCCCCAGGTAGGACAGAATCTTAGGAGCCCAGCAGGTCACTGGGGCCCCTTGATAACAGCCCTCGGCCTCCTTCTCTAGGAACCCTTCCCAGTTTTTTCTGGTCCCGGGCTTTCCCCTTCTCTGAATTCGGCTCCTGTCTGTGTCAGGCCCAGCAAGTGGGTTCTCTGAGGGCAGACTGCTGGTTTTGGGTTTTCCCAACACTGCCCAGCTCACCACATACCTCCGTACAGGGAAAAGGAGAAGATCCAAAGTTGGGGTTGGAGACAAGAGTGGTGGAGGGGGTGGAGGCCTGGCAGCTTCTGGGAGGGGAAATATTTTGGTTTTCAGAAGGCTCAAGAATTGCCTGATTCCCAACCGATTAGTGGTAATTAACCCTTCGAAAGGCAATAATTAAGTCTGTGCCTCTGAAACCGTAATTAGAAGCTCCAGGAGGCTCCACCCCCTCCCCCAAGAGCCAGGCAGCCCCCAAAGCTGAAGCCAGTCAGAACTGGAGGACTGAGGATGGAATCTGTTCCCCTCATGGGGCTGAGTGAGACCCATCGCTTCCCTCATGGCACCCAAGTCAGGGACCCAGAGAACAGCATTCACGGAACCCCAGCTTTCCCCTGCACAGTCCTTTTTGGGGTTGTCAGGCAACACAGGGCGGGGGGGGCACTTTGCTCTTGGAGGGCATGAAGGTGGGGGTTGGGCTCGGCTGGGATCTGGGGTGTGGGGGCTGGGGACAACCCTTGAGACTTTACTTCCCCGCTGAGGGAAGCTGAGAGAGACTCCAGCCTCAAAAGGTGTTGAGGATCCCAGGGACACAGGCTGGCCACAGGGAGGAGAGGGGAGTCCTGGGGGCTCAGAGAGGACAGAGGAGACCCTCTAGTGGGGGTGCTCACCTCAGCAGAGAGGCATTGGCCCCAGGAGCCAGACTGGCTCTGTGATTCCTGGGTCTCCCATTGAGGCAGCAAGGGGACGAGGTGGGGGCTTTGCCGGAAGAGCTGATCTCCAGCCCCAGTGCCCACGAGGTACCCGGCATAGGGCAGCTGGTACCCAAAGAACCCTGAGACCTGCAGGTCCACGCTTTGCCTCTATTCCAACAGTCTAGCTCCTGGCTGCCCCAAGGAGACATTTGAGGTCCACTCTTGGTGCCCCCAAGCCCTAGGCCACTCCCCACACCCCATTTCCTCTGCAGTGCCCCTATCGTCAGAGGCTAAGGCCCAGGAGAGTGAGCTGTGGCCCATGGACTGGCACTCGGTCCTGGTCTGGCATTGTAGGTGGGGGGGCGGCGGGAAGGTATCTGTGTGGGGTTGGTGATGATGGAAGACGGGGCGCTTCCGGCTCAGCGTGAAGTTTATTCCCCCCTCTGTAGTGCGGGGTCAGATTTGTCTCCAAAAGCAGCCTTGACATCCTACCCCACCTCTCCCTCATCTCTCAGCTCTGGCTACCCTGTCACCCTTTGTTATCCAACACTCCAAACTCCTTTCTGCCCCAGGGTCTTGGCACTTACTGTGCCCTCCACTGGATGACCTCGTCCCTTCGTTGGCATCGCAAGGGCCATACCCCTCTTAGGCCTCATTGCAAACATTGTGGCCCCAAAGAATCTCCCCACTCACCGTGTCCAGAGCAGGCTCCCCCTCCACAAGCACTAGTTACATCCCTCTGTTTACTTCCTCCTTTCAAACACTTAACCAGCAATGATCTCATAGGTTATTGTCCTCTTCCTCTTCTGTCTTCCCCTCCGATGGTAAGCTCCACTACGGCAGGGAGGTTTGACCTGTTCTGTTCCTTCTGTGTCCCTGAATCCCTGAACACAGTAGTAGGTGCTCAATAAATGTTTATTGTTGGTGGTAGGGGATTAAATGGGAGACAAGGTTAAGTATGAGAACAGCACCTGGGAAAAGCGGGACGTAGAGGAGAATTTCACAGGCAGGGGCTATTTCCAATACCTCTAGGGTGCCCCGGGGACCCTGCCTGGGGAGAAACCCAAGAGGCGACCCACTTTCCCAGAGTCGCACGCACCTCCCCCTGGTGGCCCACAGGTGGCGC